>QEOT01123785.1:59222-88684 GCA_003123785.1 Pterocarya stenoptera
AATAAAAAAATACAAATTAAGAGAAATGAAGTACTACTAATACTTCTAAGTCCTAACTCCCAAGCTATTACAATTTACAATAATACAATTTATAATAAAACTATAATAACTAAACTATTACAATAATACAAATTAAGAAAAAATAATTACAAAATTACAAACAAAAAAGGAATATTGTATTGACATTAAAAAGAATGAATATGTAAAATCTAAATACAATTGAACATAAATAATAAAAATGAGCTATTTGAACTTTGACTTTGACATTTGGGACGGGTGGCCAAGGGTGGAAATAGAATTTAATATTGCTTGCTGTGAGTCGTGAGAACAAAAAACTGGAAATATTAATAATTGAATATGAAGATAAATTAGAATTATAAACAAGAAACAAAAGTTAAAATTACAAAGAACCATTAGAAATTAAAAAATTAAAAATCTCACTAACCAAGATGAGATGGAGATCAAGATGCGACGAGAAAATATTATTTGAATTTTGGCTTATAATTATGATTGAAATTCAAGACTTGAGGTGTACATATGACAATAAGATTATAAAAACAATTAGATATCAAAAATTATATAAATACGGAAAAAAATTAAAGGACAATACAAATTGTACAAAATTAAAGCATATGGCAATAGTGGGTTGGGGTCCAATATGGTGAAGTCATATTGCAACGGAGGTAGACGTCATATCATGCATGGTTACAATAATTAAATTTGAAATTAATACTGATGAAGTGAATATAAATCAAAATAATAAAATGAAATCAATGATTACCATATCCAGGTTGACAACCACCCTCCTTATTGTTGGCTTTATTAAAGTCAAGAATATCCGAAATATGAATTTGAGTCCCTTTGATTTAATTCTGCTTGCAAATCAATGTTTCCACGGTAGTAGGGGCAAAGAACTCCGGAATGGATTCAATATGCGCCCTTCGGTACTAAAATTGCATTATATTCTTGGGCCGCTTCCAACATCAAGAAGGTTGAATTTCATATTGTAGGAACATCAGTACGAAGGCCCTTCTTGGATGTTATACTCGCATTCTTTGCAGCAACTTTGAATTTCTCCAATCTAGTAGGAGAATATCTCACAAATCTCATAGCCATTCTGACTCATGCAACCAATTCATCAACATCTTTTAAACCATCAAACACAATTAAATTCAAAATATGTGTGACACATCTAACATGTAAACAATCACCATCCAAGATTGTCTTATTAGCCTCTCTAAGATAGGTCTTAAGATATCCCAATGCGATCTCGTTAGATGATGCATTATCAATTGTAGCCGTCAAAACTCATGCCAACTCCCACTTCTTTATTGCGGCTTCCAAGAACTTCCTAATCGTCTCACTCTTATGAACGAAAATTTGATAAAAATTCACAATTTTCTTATGTAGTGTTCAACATAATCAATGAAATGCACAGTCAAAGGCAGACAATTAAAATTTTTGATGAATGTCTAAGTATCGGTAGTGAGGCAAACAACTTGACCCGCCAATTAGCCCCTTAAGAAATCATTCTCCTTTTGGTAATGGTTTTTTAATATCCTTTGCCGTAGTGTGGCGAGAAGGAATATTAAACCTAAATTCCAAGCAACTGAAATATTCTTGAAATCCTCTCCCCTCCACAAACTGAAAATGTAGCTTATCCATGATAACTATATGAGTTAACTTTCTTCTACATTCTACACTTATCGGGGTCATACTTAGTATACTCCTTCAATCTAGAACCCTCACTACTCCCATCTGCCCTTTTTTTAGTCTAATCTCTAGTCTAGATTGACTCTTCTTTTGTAAGGATCTCAATATTTGACTCTTCTTGCATTGTTCTTCTAAGTGCACCTTTAACTTTCATGTACTATATTTCCTATAGTGACATCCATAGAGTTTACCACAATAGTTACACTTTACTTGAGGGTTATTGAGATCACTAACTTTTAGTTTGGTAAATTGATACTAAACTATGGACAGGTATTTCTTGCTTTGTGTGGGGCCGGGTTTGGGGGCAGGGAAAGGTTCCATGGGGCTAGGACTAGGGTCCGTAGGGTTAGTGCTGGGTGTAGGGTTAGATATTGGGATAGGCCCGGTAGGGGTAGGACAACTATCACTAAAATCTGAGGTAGTAGAACATGCTACTAACATCAACAACAAACACATAGGGATCAACAATCAAAACATGCCACTAACATCAACAATCTAGTGAATTAATTAGATTAATGGTCTAAAAACAAGTTGCATGCTACTACTTCTTAAAGAAATCTTTCCTTGATTGGAGTAGCTCTTTGATCATCATTATATGCATTGTTTTAGTACTGTTGCAACTTCATTGTATGCATTGTTTTAGTACTGTTGCAACTTTTTTTACAACTATTTTCAAGGCCATTATCTTTAACGTGTTTATTTGTATATCATTATAAGTGTCATGTGTGTACTTGCACACAAAAATCAGAAACAAATACATGCGTTATCAAATTTATTGAGTCTTTTATCAAATTTTGGTATAGACAAGTGCTAACTTAGTTAATAGTGATCTAACACTACTTCATTAAATTAATGGGCAGATACTAAGTGCTGCCTATTGTACTAATTAATAATATAATGCTACTTTATTTAAACAATGCATAATCATATGTGCCAATAAATAATAAAAAACCATAGTTATTGAGGGTATATTTAAAAGGATGCAGGTCCAATCATATTATACATATATAATAGAATTAACCCATATTGATATCAACGAGTCTATCTTAGAGTAAATATGGTGAGATCCTGAGGAGTAAGAAATAATCAACCGACATAATTAGTATTCATAATTAAACATCACATATCATTTATATTATTATCTTTTCTCTCTTAATCATTAGAAATCCCAACAAGCTAATCTTCAAACAAAGTTTGATAACAAAAGTCAAAGTTTTAGTTTTTAACATTACCATACTTGCATGTACTAGGATGCATGACAAGAAAAAGACTCAAATATTGGGACTCTTGAACCTAAAATTCTTCCTTTGTTGTGGCTAATGTTTGGTAATTCATAGATATGACTTCTACTTTTTCTTCTTTTTCTTTATATTTGGTTGCTTTGCAAATTGTTTTGGCAGTTGGTGTGTTAGGTTTTAACTTTTGAATTTGCAAATTCCAGTGTCAATCAAGCCCATGGCTTATTTGGATTTTGTCAAGTGTGTTTCGATCTGAAGAGATACATGTAATTTAATTTAACGCTAATTAATTTGCTGCAAAGCATTGGAAAGGTGCTCACAAACACCCCCCAAAATAAGAAACAATTTTAAAATAAATAAATAAATAAATAAAGTATTGTTTATCCGTAAAAGAAAATAATTGAGATCATAAGTATCTTCTTAATATTTGATTTTAACCTTGGATGGATTAAGGTTATTTCTCTAAAGTTTTATGCTTAAAATTTAGAAAAAAACACATAAAATAAATCCTATAATATTTTTCTGAGCTAAATCCTATAGATTTTAATTTTAAATTGTGTCTTCATAGTTCATCTTAGTAAGATATGTTTCTCATTAAGGACCAGAACAAAACAATAGTAAACTAACTTTCTTAAATTTGTCTTCAACTTAAAATGGGGGTCAAAGGCAGGTTGGTAGGTGCTCCGCAAACTGTAGGCAGTGGTTTATGGTTGTATTTATTGTGAAGTGACCAAACATTTATTTAAAAAAATGTATGTTACCTTCAAGTTTGCGGACTGTGAGTAAATATTGTTCAAAATAACATGGATTTTCACTTCGTGTGTGTGGACAGTGACTAAATGTTGTTCAAAATAATGTTTAAAGACTTTTCCCAACGAAAATAATCGTTGGGAAAGATAACTTTCCTTGTAGTATTGAAATCCCTAAATTAATTTAGGATTTAGGATTGGAACTCTAAGCTAATTTAGGGTTCGAATTAAGATCAAAATACACAAAATCACAACATCAAACACATGCACAATCAAATCTCAATTATCCACAGCACACAGTTCACAAATCTCATCCTCCATCTCCATTTAATCCTAACCTTTCTCCAATCTCCATAACTTAAAAAAAAAAAAAAACATAAAATACTAAAAGGTTTGGATTTGGGGCTTACCTTTGGCGACGATGATGCAATCAATTACGATGGCAATGGCGATTGCGACGGACATAGAAAGCGATGGAGATGAGTAGACGTTGGACACAATGACTGAGAATGGCGGGGGGAGAACCGAGAGAGAGAATGATTCGAGAAAGGGTGGGGGGGAGGGGAGTCGCGGGAGGGGGGAAACTTAATAGCCCAGACCAAACGAAGTCATTTTGTCTATAATGTCAAAACGACGTCGTTTGGTCTGGGCTATTTAAAAAAAAAACCCTATACACAAAACGACGTCGTTTTTTCTATGAATGTTTTTTTAAATATAATTATATATATGGGGTGAGGGCTGGGCCCCCTCTGTCCCCTGCCTTTGCTGGGGGCAGATGTGGGTGGGGCCACCTGCCCCCTGCATCTGCAGCACGGTTCCCAGGGCGGAGCCTCGCTGCACGCCATTATAAAAACATCATGTCATTTAAACTAGTAACTGCCAATTAAAAAGTCACAAGTTAAAAGTTGTTATCTTTCACAAGGTTCCTCTTCATTCTTTAAAAATAGAGGATAAGACTCACGTATTTAAACATTCTATTCTCTCCAATTTCTCAGTAACTTACACAATTTTGTAGAGAAACACTGAAGGGAAAACTTAAGAATTGTAATCTACAGTTGTTGACTTTGTTGTATCTTGGAAGTGAATTATTTGTAACTCGGTAGACTCTTTTGAGTGGGGGCAATTATCACCTTAAAGATAGTGTTCTACATACCTCAAACTTGCATTTATTTTTTCAGATTACTGTAACCGTTCAAATTTCTTAAACAAAAATCAACCAAATTTTTTTTTTTTGTCTTAGATTAAAGGAAATGTTAATATTTCTTGCTCAAACGAGAGGGTCGAATCAATGCAAAAATCTGATCATTCTTGACTCCTAATTCATCAATGTGTTACTCATGTTACATTTTACAACAATTTCTTTATGAAAAAAGACTATGGGTGAGTATCGGCCGGTCTAGACTAAGAAACCGACTGGACCAAACCGGGACCAGCCATGGTCCGGTCCGGTCTAAATTTTATAGGACCAAATTCATTCGGTCTGGAGGTCTTTCGGATCGGACCGGACTGGACCGAATGTAAATAATTTATATATATTTTTATATATAATTAATTATATATAATTATACTATATTATAATTAAGTATAGACTATAGATATACTTATATAATTATACTTATACTAATATATAGCTATACTATATTACTAATAGTCTAATACTTTATACTAATACTATTATATAGTTATACTAATAGTTATATTAGTTGTTATATTAGTTATACTATATTATAGTAATTTATTATAACTATATTATATATTAGTATAAGTTATAATGATTTAGTATAGGTAAAAGTTATAGGGATTTAGCATACGTATAAATTATAATTATAGTCTATATTAGTATTAGTATTAGTATAAATATTAGTATTAGTATTACTATATGACTATAGTTAACAGTATCATATAGTGATATAGTATTAGAGTATTAATATAACTAAACTAAATCACTATAGTCTATAACTATAATTATAAATTATAACTAAATCACTATAAGTCTATAAGTCTATTGTCTATCTATTATAATATTATATAGTATTAAATTATTAATATCGTATATAGTAATAATAGTATTAGTAATAATTTATATCAATATATTATTATATAGAATAATGCTACTCATCATCCTAACTTCCATCATCCTCCCATCATCCTATGATGTGACATTAGATGATTGGAGATTATTTATTATATTTCACTTCTGAACTTATCATCTAGTGCCATATCATAGGATGTTGGGAGGATGATGAAAATTAAGATGATGAATAGATTTTTTCTATTATATAATATATAGTATTAGTATTATTATATCATTATAATATATATACACATAGACACTATAAGTCTATATGTAGTAGTAAGTTAGTAACAATAGTACTATTCAGTGCATTGAATTGTAGTATTTGTCATATTTTCAAGGAAGCAAACATGGTGGGGGATTGCCTTGCTATACAAGGGGCAAATAATAATGATGTGTCTTTCATTGGCGTTGATATAGGTAGTGAGATGTTAAGAGGATAATGCACGGACAGTTGTGAACTTCCTTATTTATGTGTATAATTTCTTGATGTATTGATTCTGGAATTTTTTTGTTACCATCTGAGGTCGTTTGGCTTCAGGCATGGTTTTGTTTGTTTGGTTTCATGGTATTCCTCTGCCAAAAGTGATGGTTTATTTTAATAAAATCGGGAGGGGGTCACTCTCGACATGTGACCTTCGCTCTTTAAAAAAAAAGAAGTTAGTAACAATAACACTATAGTCTATAATAGTATAATATATAGTATTAGTATGTATTCATATAGGATTATAGCTTAATGTATGTATAATAGTATAGTATTAATATCATTATAAGTTATAACTATATATACCTAATAGGCTTATAAGCTAGCTAATAGCCTAATACAATGATTTATTAATCATATTACAAATTTATCTATCATAGATTCTTAGAATCGTAAATTATAATATTTATAATACCTTGAATTTGAGTGATTTACATACTCTAAGCTAGTAACAAATTAGCAATTAACATTTAACATTATAAATATAATTATCATTAATTATTTTTTAATGAGTTAATTAAATAATCCACATTAAATATTTAATTTAATTTTAATTTTACTAATTTAAATAATTTTTTTAATTCATTTATGTGCCAAAAAGATAAAAGAATTACAAAAAATAAAAAAACAAATGGGAGCCGCCTTCCCAGAAACGGCGCCGTTTGGTTCAAAATGGGTCCCAAACAGCGCCGTTTTAGTCACTGTTGGCCAAACAAAGAACTCCCAGTTATTTTTTTTCAATTTACGTACTTGAAATGGCGTCGTTTGGGTCCAATTGAGAACCAAATGACATCGTTTCAGGAACGGGACTGGCGTCTTCCCCCTCCCTCGATTCATTTTCACTTTTCCCCAATTCTCCAATTCTTCAAAAACCCTAAGTTGTCTTCGGTCACCCTCTATCCTCACCGTCCCCTCCGTCGCAGCAGGCTCACAGCCGCTGGGTAGTCGGTACTCTCTCTCTCTCTCTCTCTCTCTCTCTCCCCGATTTGTTCAAATGCTCTTGATTTGAATAATTTTGGGATGATTGGAGAATAATGTTCAAGTGTGGTGATCTTATGCTCTATCGTGTGCACTGTCTCAACTCTTGTACTCTACTATATCTGCTTTCTTGTATGTATTATTTGTATGTTGTGGTCCTATGGATCGATTATGTGGGGTGGATGTGTTGTATAGATGTTGCTTATCTAAGTTTGGATATTGGGAATTAGTAAATTGTGTTATGTGGCATTTGATAAATTGTATTATCCAAGTTTAGATGTCCCTAATCTGAACTTCCATGGTGAGGAAAAAAATTAGTGTGTTATGCTGTCTTTGTTGTAACTTGTATGTACTGAAGTTTTCAATTTTTCTTTCCACTTGTGTGTAATAGAAACAATCAAAGATGAGTGCTTCATTTTTGCTTAGTTATTTACTATGTGCTGCAAATTGCAATACAAGGTAGTTTAAAAAAACTGAGTTGGGAACGGGGGAAGCAAGGGTGAAATTATTTTGCATTCAATAACTTTGGGTGCAGAATCAGTTAACACATGAAGGAATGGTCAATCTTGGAAAGCTCTATAGCATGGAAAATGTGCACTGTGTACATGGGTTGTCAAGTTTTGATTTTTATATTGCAAAACAGAATGCTTGTTTATAAATATGCACAGAATGCTTATAATAATGCATTCTAGCATGTGTCCAGAATGCACAGAATGAGTTTTTTTTTTTTTAAATAGTTACAGAGTGCATTTAACAATGATATTATATATATAAATATATATATTATAGGAGGCATATTAGTTTGACTCTAGCATGTGTTCATGTTCTCCCCATACATTTATTTTTTTGGCTGCTGTATATTCAATATTGATGTACCGACATATGTTTTAAAACTCAAAGTTTCCATAATATCTTTTGTCCTTGTTGCTCTATATCATTTATCAATGTTTGGAGTCTTGGACATTGTACAAGCTATAAACACTTGTACATGAATTAATGTTTATTTTTTAATTCTTTTATCCACTTGTCATTTTGTCCTTTTTATAGATAGAGTCTTCTATAAATGGTGTGCATGAGTCAACACAAGACATGCCTCCACCCCCACTCCCATCCAATGTAAGTGAACAATCAGTTGGTGGGTCACAAAGAGGTAGAGTTAGGTCTTTCGTTTGTGATCACTTTACAATCATACCAAAAGGTGACCCAACTAAACCTAGGCTGCATGTCATTATTGTGGTACTTCATATGCATGTGATACGAAGGCCAATGGTACGAAAAACATGAAGAATCACATTCAGGATCAATGTAAGAAATGTCCGTTTAAGAAGACGGATAAATCCCAGACGACTCTGGGTTAGAAGGTGGAGGGAGGAAGTGGTAATATTAGTGGGGGACTTGTGCCTATTGCATTTAGTGTTGAGGCTTGCTGACAAGCCTTAGTAGAGATTGTTCTTGTTGAGTTGCCTTTTAGGCATGTTGAAGAGGAGGGTTTCAGGTAGTTTATGCTTGCGGTTTGCCCTAAATGGGTAGGTATTCCATCCGGTATGACGGTTGCCAATGATTGTTTTAATTTATTTTTGAAGGAAAATAAAAATTGAGAAATGCTCTTCGAGGGCAGAGAATTTCCCTCACTACGGATACATGGACATCCGTGCAAAACCTAAGTTATATGTGTCTCATATCACATTTTATTGATGATGACTGAAAGTTACACAAGATGATTTTTTCCTTTTGTTTGGTTGAAAATCATAAGGGTGATACATTTGGTAAGGGTATAGAGATGCGTTTGATTGATTGGGGGCTACCAAAATTTCTTGCACTCACTCTTGATAATGCAAGTTCTAATAATGAGGCTGTTTCTTATTTTTTTTAAAAAAAAACCAAGTATAGGAGAGACATAGTCTTGGAACATGAATTCTTGTATATTCGATGTTGTGCCCATATTTTGAACTTAATTGTTCATGAGGGGTTGAAAGAATATGATGAGTTTATTGTGAAGGTGAGGGGTGTTGTGAAGTATGTTAAACCCTCTCCTCAAATATGGAGTAAAGTTAAAAAATGTGTAGAGTTGGAAGATATTCAATCAAAAAGTCAAGTTTACCTAGATGTACCGACTAGGTGAAACTCCACCTATCTTATGTTGGAGAGGGCTTCCAAATTTAGAAGGGCTTTTGATCAGCTGGAGGAAGAAGATCCGTGCTTTGTTGGTAGTATTGAAGATGATGATGTCGATGATGAAGATGCAAACCATGTGGTGAATATGAGAAAGTAAAAAAAGTTAGGGCTTCCCAATGCATCCGATTGGGAGAAGGTAAAGTTGTTTGTGAGGTTTTTTTAATTATTTCATGATGCAACTTTACGCTTCTCAGGAGGTGAATATGTAACTTGTAATACTTTTTTTTCGAAGTTGGTTACTACTAAAGATGCCATTAACATGGAGTGTAAAGAATGAAATCCCGTTGTGGGATGAATGTCCACAAATATGAAGAGAAAGTTTGACAAGTATATGGAGAACTTGGAAAATCAGAATATGTTGCTCTATGTTGGTGTTCTTCTTGATTTTCGCTACAAGATGTGATATCTTGATTTTGGGTTGGGACAAATATATGCATATGATAATGCAAAAAAAAAATTGATTTTAGTTGGAAAGTGAGAAATACGTTTATCCGCATGTATGAGGCATACAGAGAAAATGAAGAAGGGCATTTTCCTCAGCGCACAAGTTCACCACATGAAGATGAATCTCCTTCAGCTGACAAGAATACGAGTAGAAAGGCACATTTGATGGCCTAATTTAAGCAACAGGTATAGTCAGAAAACAGTTTGAAAAGTAAGAAAGAGGTTGATAGATATCTAGCTAGATATCGCGTACTTTCAAAGGTTGCACGCGATGTACTTGCAATACTGGTATCTACTGTGGCCTCTGAATCTACATTTAGCACTGCGGGTCGTGTGCTTGACCATTTCTAAAGTAGTTTAAATCCAATGAGTGTAGGGTCTCATATGTGCACAAAATTGACTTCGTTCTTCTTCTACTCCAATAAGCCTTAGGACTTTAATGGTTGAAGTTGAAGAATTTGAGAAGCATCTGGATATAGATATATAATAAATTACCTTTGATATTTTTTGGGGTTTATTTTGTTTTATCTTCTATGTTATGTAATTTTATTTAACTTGTTTTGTTTTAAATTTTTATGGATAGAACTTGTTGGGGACTCGAATTTTGTTGATTCTGTGGAGGGGTCAAATTCAATGCCTACTGGCTCTACACCCAATCTTGATTAAAGACTAAAGATGTGAGAAGATTGTTGGTGAGCTAGGCTCTGATGATCTCTTTATGTGGGTTTGAGTTGTTTGACAAGTATTACTTTTTGTGTAGTTTGGGACACAAGTGTACGTACTACCATTTTGGTTTTTCAGATTTATTTATCAGAATAAGAGGCTTAGGTAACTTAAATCAAAGAGGCTTATCTAGTTATTATTTCATGCCTGCCTAAAGTTATTTAACTTCATGCATGTATCGACTTTAATCCAACTAGAATCCAACTATAAATCTATATAATTAATCATGATATTAAGATCACGCCAAGTACATGAAGAGCAGTTCTTTAGCTAGCTTATATATATATAATTAATAAACCCAATTACGACTTCCTATACATTATAAAGTATATATACAATTTAGTCAAATGGGTTATTTCCAATAATTTATTTGAGATTATTAATTTGTCATAAAAAAGAAAGTCTAATTTTACAAGTATATAGTAGTGTTATGTGATTGGTAGGGACTAGAGTGAATACAAATTTCAAATCCCAGTTATTATGCATACAAACCATCATTTCTTATTTATTTATTTATTAAGAATTAAGAAAGAGACGTGCGAGTGAAATAGTATTATACAATTGGTATGTTGAGGAAAAGTTTCCATTTGAGAGCTCTGCTTATCGTAATCCATCTCTTTTATTTTATTTTGTTGTTTTTATATTTGGTGTTCATATATTTCGATCAATTGGCCCCCACCCCTCTCCTTGCATTAATGCTTATTTTGTCTTTTCAGATTTATTTTATTGCAAGTGTACTATATCCAGATGTGTAAAGTAGGAGAGGTAATGAAGAAAGAAGAGGTTGTATTGTAGCTTAACGAGTGTGTGGACTGGTGCAAAAATGATCTCTTTTGAAATCCTTGGATTGCAGAGCAGAATCAATTATAAAAAAGACATGAATTGCTTAATATTTTAGTTTATTATAATTTACAACTTTTGGAACTTAGCCATGGTTTCTTTAGGCATTGAGATTTGTCAAATATTATTTAAAACACCCCTCATTCCCTTCTAATTTTCCATTTCTAATTTTCACTTCAGTTTATAATTTGTAATAACTTTTGTATTATTATTATTATTTTTTTGTTTTTCTAGTTTTTTATATAGATTAGTTTTCTTTTATCATTGTATTTTTCAAGATCAAGTATTTTTTTAGTATTTTCGCTAAAAAATGTACAAAATTTGAAGTGGGTCGAAAATAATTAAAATTGGGCCCAACAAGAATCAAATTTAGATGGGCTGAATGGCCCATTTGGGGCATGTCCAGACAGAATTGATCGACCTTAGACCGGACCGGTCCTATTTATACTCGGTCCGGTCCATGGTTGAAAATTTTTGGACCGAATAGGTTCGGTCCAGTCCACAAAACAGCCCAAGATCGGACCGGACCAGATCGGACCGATATCACCCCTAAAAAAGACCTAAAAAACTACAAATGAAAATTAGAAAATGAAAAATGAAAAAGAACAATAGGAATTTATGTTTTTAATTCCTGTCTATTTCATATAGAGGTTTACTATTCATCATTCCCATACATTACACGTCATATTTATTTTATTTTATTCTTCTTAAACTTATTGTACTCTTCTTATACTCATCATCTATATATTACATATTGGCTAAGAGAAAAAAAATTAAAAAAAGTAATATATGGTATATGAAGATGATGAATATAATTTTTCTTTCGTAAAAGCTGTCTACTGTCAAAACAATAAAAAAAAAAAAGGGAAAAAAAAACCTGTGAGGCATTACTACTAGGTAGTACTTGTGTGTAGTGTAACCAAGGAGGTGTAGAAGCCATCTTCCATTTTAATCAAAGTCTCATGCTCTCCTTCCTCTACAATAGCTCCATCTTTAACAACTGCGATTACATCAGCATTCTTGATCGTAGATAATCGATGAGCCACCACGATTGTAGTCCGGTTAACCATGACTCTGTCCAATGAATCTTGAACTACTCTTTCGGATTCAGCATCCAGTGCACTGGTAGCCTCATCTAGTAGCAATATCTTTGGACTTTTGATCATAGCACGTGCAATGGCTACGCGTTGTTTCTGCCCTCCAGACAATTGGACTCCACGTTCTCCTACTATGGTGTCATAACCCTACATATTTTGCATTGCAAGAAGGAAAACAAAGCTAATTAAGCAAGAATAGTTTTACACATGAATATTAATTTAGCTGTGTTTTATTAGGATATGATAATGAGCTGAGGAATTTTAAAAAATGCATTGCTTGTTTTGACCTGTGGTAAGGCACTGATGAAGCTGTGAGCATTTGCCAACTCTGCTACTGCTATAATTTCCGACTCAATTGCATTTCCTTCCTTTCCGTATGCAATGTTCGCACGGATAGTGTCATTAAACAAAACTGGTTCTTGACTCACAAGACCCATCTGCTGCCTCAACCATTTCACTTGAAACCTCTGAATTTCAATTCCATCAAGAGTAATATAACCAGAATCAGGATCATAAAATCTTTGTAACAAGGAGATGATTGTAGATTTCCCACTCCCACTTTCTCCAACTAAGGCAACTGTCTGAGAAGGCAAAAAAAATAAAAATAAAAATAAAAAAAATCATTCCAGTATAATTTTGATCATTAGTTGTAACTAAAATGGTAGCTAGGCAAGCATAACTTCTGTGCTTCTCTTGTGGTAGCTTCTTGAAATAACAAAATAGAGTTTATGTACCTTTCTAGAATGAATAGCCAAGCTGAGGTCTCGGAAAATCTGGACATCTGGCCGGCATGGATATTTAAAGCTTACATTGCGAAGTTCAATGTCTCCCTTCAGATCATCCAGAGTCATGCCAGATTCATCTATCGGATCCATCTTTGACTGTTGGTCTAGTATTGCAAATATGGAAGTAGCAGCATCCTTGGCCTTGGTGGTATCTGGACCCATGGAGCTTGTTTGAGAAACTCCCGTAGCTGCAAAGGTCAAAGCAAAGAAAACCTGCAAACCAAGCATCCATTTTGAGATTTCTCCTGCTATTATAAGAAGCTTTGAAAAGCTTGTTAAATATACAAGGAAAACTTACTAGGAAAACATCTGAGAATGTTGTTTTCTCAGCCTCAATGAATCGAGCTCCTGCATAGAAACTGGTAGCGTAGACAAGAAACAGCATGAAAAAAGATGTCCCAAATCCTATTCCAGTGATCAAGCCTTGTCTTATTCCTTCCTTTTTTGGGCCTTCACATTTCCTACTGTATAGATGCATCACCTTGTCTTCGGCACAGAAAGAAGCGACTGTTCTTATGCTCCCAACTGCATCGTTGGCAACTTGGGTTGCTTCCTCATATATCATCTTCAACCATATAAATTTACATTTTCAAGAATCAACTTTCAATAACGAAATAAAAATGATGAAAAATTAATTAGCTATGTTTAAAATGACTGCTGGGATTTTAGAGTCAATTGAACAGGTTGTTCTTCACTGGATTTTTCTACAATTTTTCTACAAATTCCTAATGTATAGGAAGATGTAGGCTGTAGCCACTAAAACAAAAACATATCTGTCATGAAACTGCATAACATGTTTCAATCTGACAGTTTAGATAACTTGAGGTGTAAATTTTGAAAAAATAAAGTTGGTAACTTAGGGTGCAAACTGTATTTATTTTCCAAAAAAGAGTTAGGTTACTGGCTTTAGAGCAGACCTTTGAATCTGCACTGAATCCTTTCATGGACCGGACTTGAAGATATTCATTGATTCCGATCAGGGGGATCAAAGAAAGGACAATAAATGCCAACTGCCAACTTGTAACAAATGCAATGATCAAGCCCGCAACTACTGAAGAAATAACCTGAAGTATCTGACCAAGTGCATCTCCAACAAGCGAACGCGTTGCTGCAGCATCTGCTGAGAGCTTAGCTCCCAGGGAACCACTTGAGTGCTCCTGCTCATCAAACCAACCAACCTCCATGCGAACCAATTTTTCAAAACACATCAATCTAATACGTTCTATCAACTTACATCCGGCCACAGAAAGGAAGTACGCTCGTGCTGGAATTGCCAGAAATGATACCACACCAAGGATCACAAACATTTTCGACCAAAACGATGTATCCCTTATCAGATCAGTAGGTTCTTCGTAGAATGAGTGTATTACCTTGGTAAGCAGGATGCCAAGAATAGGGAGTAACATGCCACTGATGATAGCAGCCATAACCCCAAGAACAATAATTGGAATCTCTGGCTTGTTGAGGCATGCAAGGCGCCAGATTGAAACCAATGGAAATTTTTCTTCTGATTCTGCTGGCACTTTCTCACGGATCGGGACTTCTGGGGTGGAAGTATATTCCGTGACTGAGAATGAATGGTGGCTACTACCATTGGTAGATGATTCCCAACTTGGGAATTTTTGGAATGAAATTCTTTTACATTGTCCAGGACTAATTGGCCGTCCAAAAGATTCAACAGGACTTTCATATATGCTTTTATCATCTACGTCTTCTCCCGACTCCTTGTTTACTTCTTGCAAGCGTATAAGCTGAGAGTACGCTCCATCAAGATCCTTGATTAGTTGTGAGTGTGAGCCTGAAAAATTGACATATGGCGAAATGTAATGCATATATAACAGTCCTAGAAGGTAATTTCTTTTCTTTTCTTTTGAGAAATACTTTAGCCAACAAAAAAAAAATTACATAAAAGTAACCTCACAATTGGATAAACCACATCAAACCACATCAGTTTGTGATATTACTTTTGTGTAATCTATTTATGACTGTAATAGTTATTCTTTAATTTCTTTTGAGAAATACTTAGCAAATAAAAAATTACATAAAAGTAATCTCACAATTTGATGGACTACATCAAATCACGTTAATTTGTGAAATTACTTTTGTGTAATCCTTTATGACTATAATAGTCCTTCTTTTTTTTAAAAAAATTGTACCCTTCTTCCTATATATATAAAGAATATGAACTAGTAGTTCAACATCGCACTATTTCTATACACAACGATGTATGCTTTTTGAATGTGGGACTCACTTCAATGGGGTGTTGTGTGTAAAAAAGAAAAAACGCTTGAAAATAGATTTTTTCTTGAAAAAAGAACTAGATTTCAGCCATGTCTCTATAGTGCCGAGCAATTTGGTTAGAAAGGTGACAAATTTAGGCATGATGAGAAACTAAACACTCAGTCAGATGAACCCATGATTGCCTCTGGCTACATGAAATTGAGTAAAAGGAGTCTGGCATGGCAATTCTATAATATACCTCTTTCAACTATCTTTCCTCTGTGAATGACAGCAATCATGTCAGCATTCCTCACTGTGCTTAAACGATGGGCAACAATGACAGTAGTTCGGTTGACCATGATCCTATCCAGTGCCTCCTGCACAATCCTCTCAGATTCCACATCTAGTGCACTTGTAGCTTCGTCTAGAAGCAAAATTCTAGGGTCCTTCAAAATTGCTCTTGCAATGGCAATTCTCTGCTTTTGACCACCAGAGAGCTGCGTTCCGTGAGCACCAACTGTGGTTTCTAGTCCCTGCATGCAAGAATTCCAAGTTAGAGAGTATATTTCTATAGTGATGAGAATTAGGACAACATATTTATTAAGTTCCAGGCTAAAACTTTAAACCTGAGGCAGTCTATAGATAAATTTAGCAGCATTTGCAAGTTCAGCAGCAAATCTTATCTCTTCAGTTGTGGCACCATCCTTACCATATGCAATATTATCCCTTATGCTACATGTGAACAACACAGGTTCTTGGCTAACAAGACCAATTTTTCCCCTAATCCAATTGAGTTGGAGGTCTTTGAGGTTAATTCCATCTATAAGAACTTTACCAGCTTGTGGGTCGTAGAATCTCTCTATTAGACTGATAACTGTTGACTTCCCACTTCCACTTTGTCCAACCAAAGCTGCAGTTGTGCCACTCTGGATAGACAGAGAGAAACCACTGAATATTTGCACATCTGGTCTGGTTGGATAACTGAAAAAAACGTCTCTCAACTTTATATCTCCACGAATATCAGCAAAAATTTTCCCCTTTGTGTCATAAGCATCTATCTTTGGTTTCCTCTCAATAGTCTCAAACATCTTATATGCCGCAGCTTTACCGGCAACAAAGGCACTAATGCAGGGAGATGCTAGGCCTAGGGATCTGAATCATCCACACGGTACCAAAAGGCAGGAAATGAATAAAAGTAAAAACAAAATAAGTTGTAATTAAATAAATCTGTACACAGAGCTAAAGAACATTCAAACTGCAGCTTACACAGATCCAGTCAACAAAGACATCATCACATTCAGCACATCACCCCCAGTATATCCTCTATGCAGTACCATCTTTGCTCCAACCCAAACGGCCAAAGCATAGCAACAATAAATGACAAACGTAACCAGGGCAAAACCTAATCCAGATACCAGGCCTTCTTGAACACCAGATTTGTAAGCCGTTACTAGGAACTTTTTGTAGTTAGTTACAGCTTGCTTTTCCCCAGTAAACGATGCCACCTAGATGAGAACAAAAATGGTGGAAATCAACATATTTTCCTGAAAATAACTGCAATATCAAAAACATTCTACACTGAAAGAGAAAATTAAGTATAAACTTCACCAGACAATGCATGCATGCATATATATATATATATATATTATGTAGTAGTTTAACTTGGGTTCATCTAAACTTTATTGATCAGAAAGGAACTTTCTGACAATACGATCGACATACTGTCCTAATTGAGCTGATTGTCTGTTCAACCACATTTGCTGCATTTGCATAAGCATCCTGTCCACGAGATGCCGTCTTGGATATGGCGATGTACATAAGGCCACCCGATGTCACAATAAGAGGAACTGAGGCTAACAACAAAAGGGTTAGAAGCCACCCTTTTAAAAATGCTACAATGAAGCCCCCGAAGAACGTCGATACCAGCTGCAGAAATTTCCCAACCTGCACATGCAAACAGACTCTTTTACATTTTACATGCACAAGCTGCAGAATTATTTATATAATAAATAATTCTACATACAACTGTGAAGTTTATAAACGCTGTGTAATCGTTTTGAAAAAGAGTGAGGTCCATTATTAAAAAATTAATTTTTTTATGTGGATCCTATATTTTATTCACTTTTTTCAAAACAATTATATAATAGTTGCACAATTCATGATTGTAAATATCAATAAAAAAACTTAAGTAAAATCTTCTTATAAATACCACAAGTATGGGCATTATTTTTATGATCAACCTGCCCATTAATCTTATTCAATGGACAACTTTATATATTAAATTGATCATGAGTATTATACAGATATTTCAATGTTTTGCTAATCAAATATGTTTTCTGCAAGATGAAGGTGTTGATCATGTGCTGTGATCATTCATGCTGTCCCTCATCAAAGGCAAGCCAGGATTCTTTGTTTACGTACGTGGCCAAATTATATAAATAATTCGTAAAGATCGAAAACAATTAAAAGATAACCCAAAAGTTCACATAAAAATATATTTGTTCATGATCTACAAGTTTAAATGTATAATAAAAAATAAAAAATAATATTAATTATGTTAATTAAAGCTGATATTGTTCTTTCCACGAACAAAAGTAATCGATTGTCACATTCGTATTGAATTTTCCATCAAACTTTTATTTCAATATAGATTAGTACTAGATAAACTATAAGTAAATCTTCTTTCAAATATTAAAATAAAAATAATATTAAAAAATCCTATTTAAATAATTTTATAAAATTTTTATTCAATCCAAAATTTAATAAAACATCTTATAAACTCAAACTATTTTATTATTACTCACAAATCATTGTATTACTATTTATAAAATATTCATCTCATCTTATTCTTCAAGCATCTCAAAGGAGACCTTAGTAATTAAGATTTATAAAACCGCAATCAGAGTAATTCACTTATCATCTTAAGTGAATTTCATAATATATTAATACTTATTAAATATTTAATACCTAATAAATACTGTAAAATCTAGCTTAGAAAAAAAAAATTTCGGCATGGCCCCTACCACTAATTCCGTCGTATAATACCTATTTTATTGTACCTATCCTGCATCATGACTAGCACTGACACACTAAAATTAGGTCCCACACTAAGATTTTAGTGTGTCAGTGCTAGTCATGTAGGTTAGGCACAATAGTACACTGTACGCTCTCTAAGAGCGCACATGAGACGTAGGGCACTAGAGCAATGGAATGTTTGATACTTAATAAGTGTAGAAATGATATTTTAACTGGGCGTCGCCTATTCTTAAAAAGAAAAAGAAAAAAAGAGTGAAAAAAATATAAAATTTATATATATATATATTAATATGAGATATATTTATTCCATATATCTTTTAACACAGAGTATCTATATGCTATAATGTTTTTTGCTATATTATATTAATATTTGTCTAAAAATTAAGCTCAGCCCCGTCAAAATTTGTCCAAATCCACTAGTTTAGACAACTGAAACCCAATTGAGATAAATAGAATTCATGGGTCTCATCCAGGTAAAAAATAAAAAAATAAATAATAAATATACCTTCTCACCCATGGCATCTTGTATGAGAACAGTGTCACCGGACATTCTGCCAACAACCTCTCCGGTGTTTGTTTCTTTGTCAAAGAAAGCCACATCTTGTCTCAAAATGGTCTTCAAATACACGCCCCTTATTCGTGCAGCCTGTCTCGCCCCTGTGACCATCCAGCAAGCCACCTCTGACAACAACCACACCCAATCTCTCATTTCTTCATGCTTGATGGATATTGAAGCCAAAGTTCTTTAATTTATATATAGAGTTAAATCAATACCTAAATTTTCATTTCAAAATTTTTACAAATCGAAAAATTCATTTATTGATTTTGTAATTAACCATTTAATTTATAAAGAAAATGATAGGACGTTTACCGACAAATTCATAATTTGTATCGAATCGTGGTTTTTTTTGTAACATCTACGTTTGTTTGTTTTGTAGTATTATGTTTTTTATTTTTAATATTTTTTTTAATAAAAATACTTAAAAAAAAAAACCACTAATGCATGACTAGCTAGTCAGTACGAGGTGCCTTTTTATATTTATGCTAAAAAAACACGGCGGTAAAAATGGGATGTACGTATAGTACTTACGGAGGAATCCTGCAGCACCAATCCCAGCTGCAAGGTAGAGTGTTTTAACACATATCTGAAACAGTTAACCAGTCATATCAGCAAATTAGGATCTCACATACATATAATATCCTTGATTAAAAACCAATATAAATTTCAACAGAAGCTACCAATATTAGATAATAATACCATTAGACATGAGACATTTATATAGAATCATATGATAAAACATAATAATTAGCTTAGTTTTTGGAGGATGGAGTTTTACCTCTGAAGCCAGACGAACAACATCTTTCTCGCCCTGCAAAGCATTAATCAATTGGCCGAATAATATTGTGCTAAGAGGTAGCCCTAGACCATTCCCAACGGCGCCTATTGTGCCAGCAATCATCAAGAAAATGTCTGAAGAATCTGCAAATGAGAACAGCTTGAGAAATGGAACACTTTTGGTATTCTGATGATCTCCTTTTCCTCCTCCTTTCTTCTCCAAGTTTTCTGCATCACCAATCATGTTAGGTCTTTTCTTTGCCTTTACCCTTCTCTTTACTGCTGCAGCCTCCTCATGTATATTTGTTTTCCCATCCAAGCCATTCTTTTTCTCCATTTTGTTCCCTCCAATACGCTAATCCAATTCTGATCTATACTCCCCAGCAGGTAAACTAAAGAACAGACACAGCTTCTGCATGACAGAGCTAACTCCTTCAAAAATGGAACTTTTTTTAAAGTTCTAATCAAACAGCGGTTGTGAAACAGGAATCTCAAGAAAAACAACAACGGCAACAAAAAGAAAGATCAGGAATGAAACTTCATGCATGAGTAAAGGGTATAAATTTAATGGTGGTCAGGGCAAGTAGAGCTAGCGGAAGTGTTTGTGCTTTGCTGTGCAAAGTGATGCATAATAATTGCTCATGAATATTGCAGTACCATGTGCTGGAGTTAACTGCCGAGGATGTAAAGGATGCAGCACTTTTTCTAGGATGATTCAAAAAGGCGTCACCTGTTTATGATAAAAGAATAAAGGAACGAAACTTTTGTTGTTCTGTTCTGTGCATGATGGGGTAAAAATCTCATGTGCAGCCCTCATGTAGCGCCTGCCATCTAAGTTAAAAGCTCCGCACAACCTAAGCAGTCGAAGTCATTTATGATGGTTCTACGGCACAATACGGTAGCCAAAAACGACAGATAGATCAAGACGTTGAGGATGGAATTATTCAGCAAAGGTCAAAATGAAATCTGAAATTACAAGGTTCGTAACCATTGAAATGAACAAAACTCCTAATCCAAAAAGGCAACAAGAAGAAGAAAGATTGAGCTGTAGAGGAAGATTTAATTTAATATTAAGCAAAACGCCAAAATACAACCTGAAACTACAATGTTGTGGGATTCGCAGGTGTAGAATTCAAGCATGTTGTACATTCATGCTGTGTTATGCTTTGAGACATTCCAAACTCATTATGTCGCTTTTAGTTGTTTTGTCTGTGTGGAGCCTCTTTTATAGCACTCTCCTTGATGTGTTTCACAGTCCGAGCAACTCCACACACTAGATTGATCTGTTCTGAATAAACAGGAAATGAGGGCTCGGGGGGTGGGAATACCTCCGATAGCTAAGCTAGTTTGAGTTATGAGTTTGTGATCCGTGTGAGCTTCTAATTAAAGTATATGTGTAGTGCTTTTTGCCCTTAAGGGGGAGATATTTATACCTGGTAGGGGGAGATCCCTTAATAGGCTAATCGTGATGGTATCGCTCCATACCCAGGTCCCATCCTCTGCCAAATCCTTGCCATGCGACAGGCTGCCCATGCCTGATCGTGGTGATCCCTTGACAAGCTGATCGTGGTGGTGTCGCTCCGTACCCAGGTTGTGTCCTTTGTGAACTCCCTGCCATGTGACAGGTCGTCCATGCCTGATCATGGCGATTGCTAACAGCCTTGGGTCCTTGTCGTAGTATGCGTATCTACATTCTTAATTAAATACAGCGTGGCCTCGATCAGGCATGGACGGTTTGTCCCATGAAGGGATTATCTTTATGTACAAATATTGAAAGGATTACCAAGGTCTTGCCATCTTGGTGTGTGGCCGGCATTAGGGTTGTCCATTTGGGTTCTGGCCTGGGAACACGGATATATTCGGATTGGAACGAAGTTTCAAACTTGGGCCAGAACCCCGAATTTCCTGTTTGTTTGTTTTTTTTTTCTCAGTTTAAATGTTTTGATTTTTTGATTTATTTTGTTTTTATATATATTCGTTTAAGAGAGACATTCTAATAAATAACGTTTAGAATTCAAGCACTTTAAGATTGCCAAGAGAAGATGGTATTCAGCAGTTAAATTATTATTTGTCAAATCCAAACTTTCCAAACTAGTAAGATTTCTGAACTCTTTGGGTATCTCACTAGTTATGTGATTTCTTGGCAACTGACTGCATGATGAATAAAACAGAGACACAATATGGTAGCACTTAAAAAGCATATTGCTTATAACAAAGACATTCTAATAAATAAGCTTGTTCTAAACCTTATTTATTAGAATGTTTCAGTTATATGAATATATATATAACTGGTTACCGGGTGGTACCCGGGTTTTACAACCTGGATTCGGAACCTAGAACTGGAATCTAGTTTTAAAGGTTCCAGGCTAGGTCGGGGTGAAACTCGGCCCAGATGAACAGTCATAGCCGGCATCCAAAAGATTAACGCTCTTTTCTTCCTATGATTGCGGGAATATGGACATTTCAGTACCACTTCAAAGGGACTCATGTTATGTTCACATTATTGCAATATTGCCAGACAAGAAGCTACCAGTTGGTCACAAATTCATGTGGAGGATCATCAATCCAGACAATATTGCATTCTATATGGGCAAGATATACAGTTCTTCTTGGTAAAGGTGAACTTGTATACGATCCAATCAACTAGGAAAAGAAGTTCCAAGATGGAACAAGAATTTTCTAAGAAAATGATGGGTGGGGCCTAGCTAGCTATCGGCCTCCAAAGCAAACTTCGATGGATAAGATTGGTTTCTAATTTGGTTTGGCTGCCGCTAATCAATTATATATAATTATTGCCAAGTAATCAATATTGGATTTTTAGTTTCGTATGGTAATATGCTGCTTTCAGGTTGTCGCTCCATATATGGATAGATATATTTATTATATAAGTAATGTTAACTGGTACAAACCTCGCGCAGACTTTTCATAAAGATCATCATCATATGTCTTGCTAAAAAGAAAATATTGTTTTTTTATATTTTTTTATAGGGCGATTTATTTTTTTATAAAAAAATTATGCAGAGATTTGTTAATTTGAAATTTACACAAATCATTTCTTTTATTATATATATATATATACAAGAAATTACTAATTTCTTTAAAAAAATATTGTGAAAGCCCTTAATTTTGCGTTAGCCTTCATAATAAATTTCTAAACAACATTAATAATAAAGAGGCTGATAAAAAAATGAAGACCCTTACGAATTTTGAGTTCAAACATATTATATTACAAGATCCATTAACCGTAAAAATTAAAACAAGAAAATGACCCAAGAACTAATTAGGTATATTAAAGTCCGGGCTCCAACCATCGTACCGATATCAGTTAAAAATAAATCAAGGACAAGAAAAAAATAAGCTAGCTAGCTTGTGTTCATCGTAGTTATATAATATATAATATATGTAATATGTTATAGCAAATGAGCCCCTGATTTATGGGATACTTTTCCATTACATGATGTGTATATATACCGGCCAAGATAATTAAGGAAAGATAAAAGATGCATGGCAGCAGAAGTACTGGCAGCATTTAGAATTGACTTGAAGGTGGACCCGCCGGCCATTTATAATATTGATCAATTATTGATATCACGTCCTATATATATATATATATAGTATCCGAAAATACAATCGAGTCACATGATGAAGTTTAATATAATTGTCAAGTACTGTTTATAAAAGTATATATGTTCTGACCCGTGCGAACAAAAAGACGATCGAATTCTAGAACTTCACGTAAACTTTATTTAATGCATGCATATATACCTAATTAGTTTATCCGAGATGTCATGGAGTTGATCAGTACAAGTCTGGGCTTGATCTTCGCTGGAAGTATTGCCTTGATTCACGGGTGTGTCGATCGGCAGCTGGCGCTAGAAGATCATATACTGACAGAATAAAGTCGTCTCTGGCACCGTACCAAAAGATCGAGCGGATCGAGGAATACAAAAGTTGCCACAAATCAAGGCAGGCTAGCACATGATAAAGGATAAATTAAGCGTGTCAGCATGCATACAGTTAAATAACGAACTACTGATCATTTAAATACGTACGTAAGTACCCATTTTTTCAACGTGAAAATGAGTCAGCAATTTGGATTTTTCTATCCTCCATGCAACAAGTAGTAGCTAGTACTATATAAGAACGACAAACCTTCTGAGCTAGTTTCCTCTCCTGGCTGCAAGTGCCAGAAACGTCGGCAGCAGCCCCTAAGGACCAGGCTATAGGCATAGCCATGCATGATCATCATCATCATCATGTGTGTGTGTGGCCAGAAATTACAAGTAGTACGATCACCGATTCTTCGTGTGAAAATACATTCGAAAAGTACTCTAATTTTACTTTCTTTAATCTTTCTAAATACTTTAAAAATCAATTTATGTATTTTAATTTTTTTTTAAGATTTTGATCATCATGTGTCACTAAAATATTACTGGATCCTTTAAATTTATTGATCAATCTCAATACAGTTTATGTATTTTAATTTTAATTTTTTATATTTTTTACTAGTTAAAGAAATGATTATTAATAAAATTTTATATTTTTTTATGGTTAAGAATGTTAAAAAAATATTTAAAATAAAAAAAATAAAAAATTTATAAGTAACTTGCATGTCAGCTTTTGTATCGCTAGCTAATGCACGTGTCATATTTGCCGCGTGTCAAGAAGGCCCGTTGACGGTCTAAGACTCTAACGGAAGATAAGGAAAATTACTGTTAAAAGTATAAATATTTGGCAACTATATTTTCTTCAACGCAAATGTCAAATCTGCAAGCTATCATGGTTTGCTTCTAATAAAATTTTAAAATAATATAAGGAAAAATCTTGGGATCAGTCCCTGTTCATGCATCCTCCGAAACACACCATATGTGGCAAATACATTGACAAATTTGTCCCTAAGCAAATTGATAATTTTATCCCCAAGTCCCACGAAGCCCCCCTTCCTCCCGATTTCGAAATCATGTGAAAATCTTAACTGCAATGGACGGCGTTGCCATGATTGGGGTACGACGGTGGGGACTGCTGGGAGGTCATGGGGCTCGATGGTGGTGGTTGGGCTGACTTACGGCGGCGGCATTTCGAGTTACATCCGTGTGAGACCCATTTCGGGAGTGGAGAGGGGGCTGCGCGTGGGGGCTCCGTGTAGAGGCTTGAAGGTGGCTGGCGGGTCGTCGGTGTGAGGGGGAGCCGGTGAGGTGGTCGGTGGCGCTGCTGGGTGGCCGACAGTGGCGGAGAGAGGCCGAACCGCGCGATGCGATTGCTCGGCGAGAAGCCGGTACGCGGCGCGGCGAGGGAGGAGATGGGGCTGGAGGCTAACGATGGTAATGTCTGGTGACTGCAGTACCGACGATGAGGTTGGATGCTGACGATGATGGTGGCCGACGACTGCAGGTGGAGGGCTGGGTGAGTTGAGAGAGGGAATCGGGTAGGAGAAGGGCTGTAGGCGTGAAAAAAAAATAAAAATGTAAGATGAGAAATGCTTATATGTAGGGTGTGCTACGCATCAGCCGTGAACAGGGGCTGATGCGTAGCACGGCTCATAATATAATAGGTAAATTTGATTCTAATAATAAATATATATTTTTTATATGTTCTTCTTTAATATGACATGTTATACTAAGCTATATTAATTATCATAATATTAAAATAATGATGGATTTCAAGATTATTTTTAGAGTTTCTGTTGATTTAGATGAAAAATATTTAATATGTGTTCAATCTAAATAAGTTAGAAAACTATCTAAATCAAGAGGTATAATCGGTCCGATTTGGTCTCATTTTATATATTTTTTAAAACCGAACCGATATGCACTAGTTTTAAAGATTTATTCCTAAAAATCTTGTTGATTTGGATGAAAAATAGTTAATATGTGTTCAATCTACATAGACTAGAAAACCATTTAAATCTAGGAATGTAACGGGTCCGGTTTAATCCGATTTTGTATTTTTTTAGAACCGAACCAATATACACTAGTTTTGAGAATTAAGAACCAATACGGGACTGATTCACTACCCAAACCAGAACTTCTAGTTTTTTCCAGTTTCGGTCCCATTTTTTCGGTTTCAATTCACTACTGAAACCAAACATGAGATAGAGTGATTTAAGAATTTTGTTAACGTCATGTTTCACACACCTTTGAGCCAAGCACCGACAACTCAGGTCTTCAAAAAGGGCCATACAAAAGGTAGAAAAGACTACGGCTTTAAGAGTAACCTCCAATGTCAAAGTTAGTCAATATTCTTGAAGGATAGCAAATAAGTAAAATAAACCAAGAATCAAATAGCTTTTTGGTAACTAGACCTGACTATTTATACCGTGGTCTGGGGAGGGTACAGATAGTCTTTTTCTCCATAAAGTTCGTGCCTTCTTTTTTGTATCTGCTGTCAGACCTTCTTTAATGTGGTGTGACTCTGCGTCGACTCCCTAAATGTGGCGTGTAACTTAGCAACAATGCCATTAATGTGGCGTTGTTCTTTAACCCTGGGTCTGGTTTATATGAGTCGTAGATAACCTGATGCCGATGGATCGAGGGCCCTCCGCGTTTCTCGTTGTGTTCTGCACAGATCCCTGGGTTCTGAAGGCAATCGCAGAATGACAAGCTGACTTGTCTTATTGACTATTCAGTGCCCCACCTTAGTAGATGTTCTGTCCCCTGCGCGAATATGGGAGTTCTTCTGTCGGGTTCCAGGCCGAAGCTTGTGGGCCTTTCCGAGGGAAAATCCTCTTACAGTCGAGTCTGGGGGGAAATTCCTTTTATTTATTTTGACTCCTTATTTTTGGCCCACCTTTTCGCACACTGAGCGACTGCTCGCATTTTGCATACGTGGCAACATGNCCTCGTTGTGTTCTGCACAGATCCCTGGGTTCTGAAGGCAATCGCAGAATGACAAGCTGACTTGTCTTATTGACTATTCAGTGCCCCACCTTAGTAGATGTTCTGTCCCCTGCGCGGATATGGGAGTTCTTCTGTTGGGTTCCAGGCCAAAGCTTGTGGGCCTTTCCGAGGGAAAATCCCCTTACAGTCGAGTCTGGGGGGAAATTCCTTTTATTTATTTTGACTCCTTATTTTTGGCCCACCTTTTCGCACACTGAGCGACTGCTCGCATTTTGCATACGTGGCAACATGACATTAGTTATGCTTCTGCATTGAATGGTGCCCCTTTGCTTTTTGCGTCATGGCTTCGTGTTTCACAGCCATTAATTTTGCATATTGTATCAGCAGATACGTTCCGCAGTGATTGTGTTAATTGAGGGATTCTGGTTCTTGAGAGGGACACATGGAGATACGCAGAGTTATGACGCCTCGGGAGGACGAACGTCAACTCCGCCTATATAAGGGCTTCCTTTCACGTTGAGAAACCCATCATACTTCTTTTGCCTTCCTCTTGTCGTTCCGCGATTTTTTATTTCTTCTCCTTCGAAGTTCCTTACCATTTCTTCCTGGCTTCTATGGCTTCGAAGAAATCTTCGGGTGCGAGGTCCTCAGGCGCTGTTCATGTTATCGCTAGCCGTGACGGCCCCCTTCTATATGGCTTTGTTGGATTTTCATGGTGGTCGGTGGTTACCTCCGCCAAATTGGAGGAGTTAAGTGCAACCTATAGGATCCCCTCAAAAGTGGAGTCGTAGTGCCTTCCCCCATTGATGGAATAATAGTTTCTGAGGGCTACGGTACTAAAGTGGTGGTGTACCCCACAATGTTCTCCTATGGCCTTAGGTTGCCGTTTTACCGGCCAGTGCGAGAAGTGTTGAGTTTCTTTGATTTAACGCCCGCTCAGCTCCCTCCCCTCATATGGAGGATTCTGGTCTTGTGTTGTGTAATCTGGCGTCGCGCTCTTGAGGAGGCCGGGGAGATTTCCCTGACCTCATGGCCCGTGAGATCTTCATTACTCATAACCTAGTGCGGAAGGGCCGGCACATCTATAGTTTCCAACTAGTGTGGGATGCCAAACCTGTAGACCACTGACCTCCATAGGAATCGCATGATATTGCTCGTAGTGATAGTAGGTGACCAACCGCTGGTAGGTGGTCCCCACATTCTTAAAACCGAAGGGCATCGCCTTGTAGTAGTACAAACATTTGTTTGTGATGAACGAAGTTTTCTCATTGCCTTTGGGCTTCATACGAATTTGGTTATACCCTGAGTAGGCATTCATGAAGCTGAGCATGCAACGACTCACCGTCGAGTCGACAATGAGGTCGATGCGAGGAAGCGAGAAGCTGTCCTTCGGACAAGCTCTATTAAGGTCAGTGAAGTTGACGCACATTCTCCATTTGCCACTTGGCTTCTTCACTAGCACTACCTTAGACAGCTACTCCGGATACTGAGCTTCTCGGATGAACCTTGCCCTTAGTAGTCGGTCTACCTCCTTGACTATGGCGGCGTTTTGCCATATCCCTTTGGCTTTTGAATCCACACTGAAACTGTGATGTATAATTTTAGGCGTTATCCCGGGCATGTCCCCGTGGTTCCATGCAAACACATCTAAATGTTCAGCAAGGAGCCGCTGCATGGCATCTCGAGCTTCGGATGTCATTTCCCTGCTAATCGTCATCGTAGCTTCTGGTCGATCTGGGTGGAGGGTAATAAGCTCGAGTGGTCCAATTGGCTGGGCATTTCGAAGCTCTTGCTTGTCTTGAACTTTGCTTATAACCTTCGCACTATCGAGGGTTGGAGGTAGAACGTTGGTATCCTCTACTGCATGTCGTGCTTCATCCGCATATGCATGTTCTTCTCCCATCGCAACCTTTCCATTCCTCCATGTCTTGGATAGCTTCGGAGAATCTCTGAGCTGCCAGGAACAGGTTGTCTCGGGTGCATGAAAGACACGCAAGATCTATTAAGATCTCACAGACGACGCCACTGTCAACGTCGTATTTCGCACACCTTTGAGTCAAGCTCCGACAACTCAAGTCTTCGAAAATGGACCATGCAAAAGATAGAAAAGAATGTGGCTTTGAGAGGGTGGCCTAGGGGCTGGGTAATCTCTAATGCCAAAGTTAGTTAATATTCTTGGAGGGTAGCAAATAAGTAAGGGAGACTAGGGATCAGAGAGCCTTTTGGTACCTAGAGTTGGCTATTTATACCGTGGTCTGGGGAAGGGTGCAGATAGTCTTTTTTTCCACAAAATCCGTGCCTTCTTTTTTGTATCTGTTGTCAGACCTTTTTTAATGCAGCGTGGCTCTGCGTCAGCTCCATAAATGTGGCATGTAACTTAGCAGCAATGCCATTAATGTGGCGTAGTTATCTTACCCTGGGTTTGGTTTATACGAGCCGTGGATGACTTGATGCCGATGGATCGAGGGCCCTTCGCATTTTCCGTTGCGTTCTGGGTAGATCCCTAGGTTATGAAGGTGACTACAGAATGTCAGGCTGACTTGTCTTATTGACTATTCGGTGCCCCTCCTTGGTAGATGTCCCTTGCACGGATATGGGAGTTCTTGGGCCGGGTTCTGGGCTGAAGCTCGACGGGCCTTTCTTGGGAGAAAATCCACTTACAAATTTATTGTTAGAAATTTAACTAGTCAAAAAGTCAAGGCCAGCTATTTATGTTATTTGTGACAAACAGGCT
>QEOT01123786.1:0-21761 GCA_003123785.1 Pterocarya stenoptera
GATCCATATTAATATGCTTATTATTTATCCTAAACTTAGTTATAATTTAATTTTGATGAGGCCACATCCTTGAAAATAGATCATATATAAATTATACAAAATTCTAAGACTATGGGAAAAAGATTTGGCCACATCCTTGACAAGGACGAGGGTAGGGGCGGGTTGGGCCCAAGCCCACCCCTTTCGCACCCCACCCCCTGGGCTAGGTTTAGGCCCAGCCCAAAACGTATATATATATATGTGTGTGTACATATATTTAAAAAAAAATATTTAGATGAAATTCTTTTTTTTTTTAAATGAATGCCGAAACGTTGTCTTTTTGGACGTTAAGTTAACCCTAAAAATCCCCCGTGCAGAAGCTCTCCTCTTTCTCTCTCTCCTCTATGGCCACTGCTGCCCTCTCTCTCTCTCTCTCTCTCTCTCACCATCCTTTGCTACCCATCCTCATCTTAGTTCCTCTTCCTCCTCTTCGATTACGTGAGTTTTTTTGTAGTAGTTTAGGTTTTTTTTGTTGTTTCCGATTCGAATCATTCAATGTGCATTGTGTTGTTGATTTTGTATTTTGTTTATTGTTGTGGTTTTTTGTTTTATTTTGTATTTTATTGTGCTTTTGTTTGAATTTTTTTCCATTTCGGCAGTGGATGAGGGGCAAATGGACCAGGGATGCGGCGATAGATTTCGTTTAAGGATACTAAGGTTTCCCCCAAGGGGAGGGAGAGCGGGAGAAAGAGAGAGAGCATCGATCTCATAAAATTTTGTGTTGGGTAAATTAATTTCTTAGCCTGTATTGGGATCAAGTAGAGGGAATGGTGCTTTAATCCAATAGACACAATAAGGAGCCGCATATGTAACTATGTTTAAAAGAAAAGCATACGATTACGGATATCAGGTTTAAAAACCAGATTTGAAACGGAATCCGGGCGAGCTCGAGTTCAATCTGGGCGAATAATCGCTAGAATTGACCAAGGTTTCTGGGTTTCGGACAGGACCAGAAAAACACCGGCCCAGTTCTACACCCCTAATGAGCCAAACTATTACATAAAGGGAAAAACAGTTGTCGTCTCTTTTGTAAGCCCAGCCCGTGAGTCACGTTCCGTCTATTTCCTCAAGGCCCAGCCCAGCCCACTTTACTTCTACTCCTTCCTGGTACCATCGAACTACACTACCAATTCGTTCTTCACTTCTCAGATCCCCTCTGCATCTTCACTGCTACGCCGACATCCATCTTCCCATCCTGCCGTCGTGTAACACATTGCAGGAACCTTCTTTTCTAAACGCGAAAGCGCCCCCTAACAAGCTTCCAACAGCCTCTCCACTCTTTTTCTTCCTTCATTTCTTCTTGCACAGTGATCTGGCTCTCGACTTCAAAGCCAGATTCAGAGATGTGATCTTCGTCCTCAACAGAGCTGAAAAACTTTGCTAGCCTTTCAGAAATGGATAACTGGATCTTGTCCAACGATTCTTCGTCAGCCTCGTAATCGTCATCACCTTCGAAGATCAAATAAAGCCCACACTTTTTCACCTCAATTCCCTTTATGTACGGTGGGTCTTGCTCTGTCACGTTTATGTCATAACCATCTCTCAACTTTGAAACTAACTGATGACAATCTGGATATCGAAACAAGTAAATGTGATCTTCATTCGTCTTTGGAACTCCCTTCAACTCCGGCATTGTACTGAACAAAAGTTTATTCAGTTTGACAATATTTGCTCGTACACAGGGTAGTGCAGGAAGTTGACCTCTTAAGTCATCAGGTATTTGAGGGTTGAGGGAGACGACAACGCCAATTATCACACCTTTGATATCATGATATTTGCGCACTGAGAATCTAACCTCTTGAGAAAACCAAGCTGGAATCTTGTTTCCAGGCATACTAAGAGACCTTAAATTCCTCAAAGAAACCTTTAAAAAAAAAAAAAAAAGAACAGCTAGCTTATTGATCCACGATATCCTAGTATGAAGAATAATGTAAAAAGAGAACTTCTTAATTCAGGATTGTTCATGCGCTTAAACATAGACAGCAGGGAGACGAAGAAAACCTTAGAAAGCCTTCTTTTTACCACAGATGAGCATGCTTTGCAACCACTCATAAACAACCTTGTCAACGACTTCAAGCATTCGAGGCCCGGAATATCCTCCACCTTCTCACAGTTTGCGAGGTTCAGCTCGCGCAAGCTTTCCAACTTTGAGATATCAGACACCCTTTCCAATGCAGTACAGTTTGCAACATTCACCTCCACCAAACTTGAGGGAAGTGGAGGAAGAGATTTCAGCTGCTCGCAGTAGGGTAAAAAAAGCTTTTTCAGAAACGGAAGACCCCTCAAGCTGGACGGAAGGCTGAAAAAATTATTATGACTTAGATTCAAAATCTCCAACGACGACAGCCTTTCAAAATCATCGGGAATTTTACCACAGAGATTCCAAGCTCGAGCATCCAGTTCTTCAAGCGAGCATAAATTGAAGAAAGAAGTTGGAAGTGTGAAAGGATTATGTTTCTCTTGTTCAGCTGCACCCAAAGCTGACAGGAAATTAGGCTTCTTAGCCATTTTTAAAATCATTAAGCTTGAAAGCATCCCAAAGCTTTTGGGCAACTCTGTGACTGCAGTTTCTTCCATCAGCAAGTGGTGCAAAGACTTCAAATTTCCTATTGAATCAGGAAGTTTACGGAGCTGTGTACATTTATTCAACCTGAACATTGTAAGATTTTCCAGCTTCCCAATTGATTCCGGCAATTCAGAAATATTGGACTCAGATATGTTCAGAGAAGTAAGAGCGAACATGCTTCCAATTGATTCTGGTAAAGATTTAAGATCTTTACAATTCCTCATCTCAAGCTTCCTCAGCATTTTCAGGGCACCTACCTGATCCGGCAGATTTGTAATTGGTGTCTGGTCTAACTGAAGCTCAACAACAGAAGCTAATCCTTCAATTGAATCAGGCAACTTGCTCAAAGATAGACAGTTCCCAGCTGACAAGGCCTTCAAATATGGTAAGGAACCAATAGAAGCAGGCAGTTCTTTGATTGCACTACCTTGTATTAGAAATTTTGCCAATGATATAAGATTGCCAACAGAATCTGGAATTGAAGTGAGTGATTCACACCAAATTAGACTTAGTATCTCAAGATTGAGCAAAGATCCAATAGAATCAGGTATTTCTTCTACAGTAGTATTATTAAGAGAGAGTTCCTTCAGGGAGGACAGCTTTCCAATGCAGTTGGGAAGTTTCGTTAAGAACCGGCAACCGTTTAGTTTAAGCTTTTCGAGCTTTGTTAGGTGGAAAATCGATTCAGGTAGTTCTTGTATTGCAGTGTTATCAACATGAAGTTCTTTCAGACATCTCATGTCACCTATGTCCGTTGGTAATTTTTTCAATTTGGAGCAGCCGGAGAGGATCAGGTTCTCTAGATTTTTTAGGCCAGAGACTTCAGCAGGAAATTCAACAAGGTTCCAGCAACTGCTCAGGTTCAAATGAAGTAATGTACTCGCGTTACCAATTGATTCATGAATCTTAACTAGGCTGTGACAATGCTCAAGATTAAGCTTTTCCAATTTTTTATGTCCAGAGAAATCTGGAGTAGCAACAAGATTATGGCAGCCACGGAGATTCATAACCATCAATTTCTCAGGCACCTGGTCAACAAGAAGTATAAAAGTGACAATCACAAAGAACTACGACAAAATGTGCAAGCACAAAACACCCTTAACATATTAACCTAGGTCATGAACCTCCAAGTCTTGCTTGAAAATCAAATTTGTGCAGCAGACAAGTGAAGCATACCTCGTAACTGTACCTGCGCCACACATGTTCAATTTTACTTTCAGTGAGGTCGAGGACGGCAAGTTCCCGAGGACAAAAATCGGAAGGAAGACTTTTAAGAGGACATCCTTTCCATTGTAGCCACTTCAGTTGTGCAGGAATATACTTATACCTTCCTACCAATCTTGTATAATTGATTTGCAGAAGTCTTAGATTAGACATAGATTCAAAAGACTTCGTGTATAATATTACCTCCCTCTCTCTCTCTGCTTTAGTTTCAAGACACTTCTTATGTCTTTCTTCCAAGTAAGTCAACACAGAGGTAAAATTGGGCGACCTTTTAAAATTTTCCCAAGAAATTCTATCACCGCTTGGATCCTTTTCAAAGGGCCTCATTTTAAAGTCTAGCACGATCCCTTCTATACATCCTGTTCCCTGTTATCAAAAGGAAACTTATTTAAACAATGGAATGGACTCAACTGAAAGACGGAAAACTGACAACATCGAATAACTCCGTACAAACTTCTTTACGATACTTGCAAAAAATCATTAAGAAGAGGCCATACCTTCCCACCCTTCAAGACGGTCATGATTTCATCACGATCCCACAGTCTACTTGGAATATTGGCATATAGAGGGTTAGCATCTAGAACAATCTGTCTTCCCATTTCTCTAACTTGATCATGCATCCACAAAGTGTTGTCCTCTGTAATCCTTATGAGCGACCTTGTTATGAGGTCTCTAATTGCTATCTCAGCCTTAAAACCGCAACCTTTCAATACATCAATTGCATCCTCTCTCTTCATTTCCATCTTTATGAGTAAACATGAAATGTCAAGGAATATACGCTTCTCTTCTGCATCTAACCCATCAAAACTGATCTTCAACACATCCTGCAGATGGCGTGGACGAATCCGTTTCAACTTTTGCAGAGCATCTTCCCATTCCTCTTTTCTCCTCTTATCCACCAAATAAGAACCAAATACTTCCAGAGCCAATGGCAGACCTCCGGTAAGTGACACCATTTCCTCGGACAGACTAAAAAATCTGTCAATGGGTTTCTCTCTTCTCAGTGCATGGTAGCTAAAAAGTTTTAGTGCGTCAGAGGAATCCAACTCTCTAACCTCATAAAACGCAGTGACAAGATGCTCGGGTAGAACTTCTGTGTCTCTTGTTGTAATTATGATTCTACTTCCTTCAGAAAACCATTCTCTTCTTCCAATGAGTGCTTCAAGCTGACTTACATTGCCAACATCATCCAAAACAACAAGTACTCGCTTCTCCTGCAGTACCTCTTTGATTGCAGCGACAGAATACACAGGAGACTTACCCGAGGAAAGGTCATGGATAAGTTTGTTCTGAAGGGATACTAAATCTGCATCTTTTGCAGAATTCTCTCTTACTTTTGAAATGAAACTAAGGCAGTCAAAATGACTAACAATTTTATTACAAAGAGCCTTAGCAAGGGTTGTCTTACCAACCCCACCCATCCCGTATAATCCAAGAACTCGAACGCCATTGGATTTAACATCCAATACACTCATAAGTTTTTCAAGACGAGAACCAAGTCCAACTGTATATGTAGCCAGACCCACTGGAGTATTGGCAAGTTCAGTCAACACCCTTTTGACTAAAGATTCAATCAACCGCTCTTTCGCCTCAGCATCGCTTTCACTAATAAGAATTGAGAAATGAGAAACGAAGGATATCAGATAAGTTAAAATAAAAGTTAGAAAGTCTTCTATATAAAAAAGAAAGTCAAAAATTCAATCAACAGCTCTTTCCCATCCGCATCGCGTTTAATCAAGCTCGTATGATTTATTAGATAGATCAGTAAACTTTAAATAAAAGTTGATAGTTAAATAAAATATTATTAGAATATTTTTTTTAATATTATTTTTATTTTAAGATTTGAAAATATTGAATTGTTTATTATATTTTATATAGAAATTTAAAATAATTATAATGATAAGATGAGATGAAAGATTTTATGAAATTGAAAAAAGTCTTTAATCCTCAAAACATTCTTATACAACAATGTCAATTAAAAGTGGTGTTTCAGACCTAAAAATGCATTTGTGCGGCAAGAGATCATTTTTCAAGGCCACAGCTGATATAACGTTTCATAGTAGGGTGACAAATTCCGAAATTAATGATTCAAATGCGGGTCAAATCGAAAGATGCCGAAAATTGAGTAATATACAGTACAACTCTTTTACAACTTATTTTGAATCAGTTAATATAATCATGCCACACCATTATAAACTTGAGTAATGATATTGATATACATAATCATTTTCACAACTTTAAGCATTCATATTGATCTATACATCTCTATATGCAAAGTCATATTTGCATAATATGAGATTAAATTCCTCTACATTGGCAAATTCATCTTCAAATATTTAGTTAACTATGAACAGGATTTATGTAAATTTGGAGATCAATTATTCACTGATCTCCAAAATATATTTTATTCATTTTTTCTCTCTCCTCCCTTTCTTGAGAAATTTGTATTGTATTGTAATGATGTTGGAGAAATTTGTATTGTAATGAATTGTATTATAATGAATTTGTAATGTAATGTATTTGTATTGTATTTTCATGTGAATATGTTCTGTTTATGAGCACATGTGATTCATTTTTTGTGTATATAAATTTGATTTTTTTTTATAAGAATTTGTTGTATTTTATTATATATAAAATTGTTAAATTTCGCTGCATGAAATTATATTAATATATGTACTGGATGCTATGAAATTGTATTTAGGCAAAAGATTAATAATAATAAAATAATTTTATTATTATTTTATCTTAAATATGCATAAGTTAATATGAAAATTTTACTTGAATGATAAAATAGATATACAAAAGAGGTAATTTTATAAATGCATATGCATTGATGAATGCTAATGTTCATAATCATATTTTACGTACAGTCTAACATCCCTCCCAGGCTCCGAGGAGAAAAGATAAAGGGAAAAGCTAGCCCGGCCCCTCTTGAAGAAAAACCCTTTAATTTCAATCAACAATTGCAAACGAAAGGAATATTGTATTATTTTATTTTTCTCATAAATATTTGGGAGATCTTTTTATCATGTAGCTAGCTGTTTAAACTTTAACTAGCAAGAACAAAGCCAATATCGAGTTCCAAAATGTGAAAAATACAAAGCAAAGAGGATTTTTAGTTATATATACCACCTCTTATCGAAGGGCCAGCCAACAATTGCACCGGCTTTTTCCATAGCTCTCCTCCAGCACCTAACCTTGTCCTCCCCATACGTCTCTTCATGGTTTCTAAAGTATTCTTCGAAAGGTCCCTTCTGTCGCCGAACGTCCGACGGGTTGACTCGGTAGAAGACGGGAAGAAGGAGCCTCCGGTACTCGCATATCTTGGAAAGTTCCTCCAGGCACCAGTGCGACGACGCGTAGTTCGGGGATATGATGGCAATGGAAGCGGCCGAGTCCTCGATGGCCTCGAAAAGACCCGGCTTGATCTCGTCCCCGCCGCGCAAACCCTGGTCGTCGAAGAAGACTCGAACGCCGCTTTCCTCGAGCGACCGGTAGAGGGTGTTAGTGAAGGTGTGGCGAGTGTCTTCGCCTCTGAAGCTCAGGAACACGTCCCACCGGAGCCTGAAAGTTGAAGTTGATGAGACGGAAACGGCGTCTTCGTCCATTTCTTTGCAGTATGCGTGATCAAGACCTTTTTGTTTGAGAATGGGAGCCCAACTGATATGTATTCTCTAGCTTTTGGAAAAGAGGTCGGAACAGCAAGCAAATCATGTATAGTGTTAATATTCTAAACTTGATTCGGTGCTCGCTTCTGATCATCATGGCACGCAAGGATTCCTTTGTCCACGATGACAAGTATCTTTGTGTTTTTTTCTTTTCATCTTTTTCTTTCCCCCCTGCTTATAACTAAGTTGTATAAATAAAAGTAAAGTTGATACAAAAATAGAGGCGAAATTAAAAAGAGTTTTGCTACACAATCTTCACCATACTCTACTCTTCATATTTTTTTAAATTTTTAAATTTTTTAATATTGTTTTTAAAATTTATTTTGAGTTTATTCTCTTTAAACTATTTCAAATCTTCTATTTATTATTCATATAATAAATATTTGATAAAATTAAAAATTTTTTTAAAAAAATATGGTGTTTGGAAGTTATGTAAATAGTAAGAGATTTGTAGATTTTTTAAATTGATGAAAATGTCTTACAAACGCTCCCATTTCATTTAACACAAGGTATCAATGATGAATTAAAAAAATTAAAAAAAAAAAGTTACTTTTTATCCAATCAGAGGGGAAACATGGATTTGTGCTGTGCTGATTTTGTTGTTTTGGATTTGCTAGTGTAGAGACTCACCACTTCTCCACATCTTGATATCCAGTGAGCAAAAATATAAAAGAAAAATTATTTGTATAAGTTTCAAATAAATAAGCTTCACGCAATCTTTTTGTAAAATAATAAACTCCATCTTAAAAAAATATAAAATAATTTATGCTTTTCGGTGAGACTTACTTTTTTATAAAAGATTCAGAACTTCTCTATTTAAAAATTGTAACTAGCATTATTCAATATAAAATATCTATCAAAAAACAAAAAGTTCTTACCAGATGAGATGGGTAATGGTACTACTAATGCTAATATAGTGTCGTGTGGCGGCTGATGGAAGGGAGTGATGCTAGATTGAACTTCATCCTCTCGGAAATTTCTATTTTTTAAAACAAATGTGAGGATAATTTTTCTTGAAATGAAAAAGAACTTCTAAGAAGATTGAGGATTTATTTTTACAATTCTTCTAGATACAAGCGAAGCTGCGTACCAATTGTGTACCGAAAGGTGACATGGCAGGCAGCAAGGGCATTTAGGTAATTATCAAAAGTAAAAAAAAAAACAAAAGCAATTAAAACAAACAAAGAAGAATCTCGCGTCTCCCTCATAGCCCACTTCCCTCCGTTTCTCCAAATCTCTTCCTCAACGAAGCCTCCCCCAAATCTCTTCCTGCACGCGACGACGAGGTTGATGTGAAGTAAGTATACAAAAACACATTTATTTATTTATTTATTTATTCTATTTTTGCAACTAAAACTTCTAAGAGGGAAAAATGTGAACCATCTGAATGTATAAAAAGAAGCATGCTTCAGTGTTAAACCCCCCTAAGAATGGGTTAAATATCAGCCATGAGGAGTGATGTTAGAGTTGAAGGAAATAGGAATAAAAGTGAAGAGATGAAGTAGAAAAAACAGATAGAATTCTGGAAAAACAGAGAGTACGTATCTCACTATATTATTTTCTTGATCACATGGCTATATAGATAAAATAGACTTGTAACTCTTCAACTTACATTGCATTGTAATCAAACACATATTAACTCAACCATTTACTTGAAACACAGCAGAAAATAAATGTTGCATGTAATGAAGATAAGCACATTAATTTCAATACTCCTCCTTAATGTGTTTATCTATAATTCCCAGCATGGTTCTCAACATTTGAAATCTTTTGCTTGGCAGAGATTTAGTAAAAATTTCTACAAATTGTTCTTCAATACTGCAGTGCTTCAATCGAATCTCTCCACTAGCTTCAACTTCTCTTAAGTAGTGATATTTTATTGCAATATGCTTTGTCCTATTGTGAAAAACAGGATTCTTGGCAATCGCAATTGCAGACTTATTATCACAGTAAATCTCAACTGATTTCAGTTGCTTCTCTCCCATATCTTTCAAGATTCTAGTAAGCCAAATAGCTTGATTTGAAGCACCTACAGCTGCAACATATTCAGCTTCTGCAGTGGATTGAGCAACACCATTTTGTTTCCTTGAACTCCATGAAAATATACCTGAGCCTAGACTAAAACAGAAACCTGAAGTGCTCTTTAAATCATCCACTGAGCCTGCCCAATCACTGTCACTATAACCAATAAGTTCTCCATCTGGACAATGCTTAAACCAAATTCCATAATTAATAGTCCCTTGCAGATATCTGAGGATTCTTTTTCCTACACCGAAATGAACTTGGCTAGGTTCTTGCATAAATCTTGACAGTAGACTTGTAGCAAACATTATATTTGGTCTTGTGGCAGTTAAGTAAAGAAGACTACCAACCAAACTTCTAAAGTGAGCTGGATCAGCCTTTTTAACTCCATCATCTTTTTTAAATTTTTTTCTTGCAACCAGAGGAGTTGCTACTGCTTTACACCCGAGCATATTAAACTTGGACAGCAACTCTTCAGTATATTTTTTTTTAGAAATGAAGATACCATCCTCTTCTTGATATACCTCCATTCCCAAAAAATAATTCACCATGCCAAGATCAGTCATTTCAAAGGTCTTCATCATATTTTCTTTAAAACTTTCAATGATTTGAATATTGTTTCCTGTAAAAATCAGATCATCAGCATACAAGGAAACAACTAATATATCAGCAGCTCCTTGACACTTTGTGTAGAGTGTATGTTCACTTTTGCTCCTTTGAAATCCTTGGTTAAGAAAATAATTGTCTATCTTCCCATACAAGGCCCGAAGTGCCTGTTTTAGGCCATACAAAGCCTTTTTTAATCTCAACACTTTTCCAGTTTCTTCAACAAACCCCTCTGGTTGGCTCACATACACTTCTTCTTGCAATTCTCCATTTAGGAAAGCAAACTTCACATCTAACTGATAAATTCTCCATTTCTTGTTTGCTGCCAATGCAATCAGTGATCTGATCGTGTCTAACCTTGCAACAGGTGCAAAGGTTTCATTGTAGTCTCTTCCAAATTGTTGAGCATACCCCTTCACTACTAATCTGGCCTTATATTTCTGTTTTGACTTATCTAGATTCAGCTTGGTTTTATAAACCCATTTCACACCAATAACTTCTTTTTCTGGAGGTAGATCAACCAGCACCCATGTATCATTTTTCTTAATCATCTTCATTTCCTCCTCCATGGCTTTGTCCCAGACTTCATCCTTTGAGGCTGCTTCAAAGTTCTCAGGTTCTAATGAGAGGAAATTAAAACTCTCAAAAATCTCATTCAAAGATTTAAACTTCCTTGGTAATGAATTATCTGAACTATCTGAAAGGTTTTCAATTTCTTCATTTTGAGCAGCATGATCAATTCCAAGTTCTGAATTTTCAACTGGAACAAAAATACTTCTGTTTAAAACCTCACTGGCTTCCCAATCCCAGAAATCACCTTCATTGAACTGAACATCTCGACTTATGATCAATTTTTCAATTTCCAAGATATAGACTCTATACCCTTTTGATTGAGTACTATATCCTAGAAAGATCCCTTTTTGAGATTTCTCCTCTAACTTGTGTCTCTTTGGAGCTGAAACATGCACAAAATAGATACAACCAAACACCTTTAAGTAATAAGCTAAAGGTTTTCTGCCATACCATGCTTCAAATGGTGTTTTATCTGGCAAAGCAATTGTGGGACATCTATTCAACAAATAAACAACAGTGTTTACTGCTTCAGACCAGAATTTTAAGGGCAATTGTTTATCAAAAAGCATTGATCTAGCCATCTCTAATATGGTTCTGTTTTTTCTTTCAGAAACTCCATTTTGCTAAGAAGTGTATGCAACCGTGAGCTGATGTTCCAAGGCTTCTTCTTCATAGAATTTGTCAAACATTTGAGAATTGTATTTGGTGCCCCTGTCACTTCTCAAGGCTTTCATCTTGAAACCACTTTAAGTTTCAACTGCTAGTTTAAATTTCTTAAAAATCCCCAACACTTCTGATTTTTCCTTCAAGAAATAGACCCAAGTCATCCTTGTATAATCATCAATAAATAAAAGAAAGTACCTGTTCTGATTAGTGATGGTGTTCTCATTGGACCACACACATCCGAGTGAACCAATTGCAATGGGTCTTTTGCCCTCCATGTACTTTCATACGGAAATGATCTTCTGTGTTGTTTTCCAAGCATGCATCCTTCACAAAAAACCTTCTGTTCTTGAACTAGAGGCAAATCTTTGATCATCTCTTTCTGCTACAATTGTCTCAAAGCATCATAATTATAATGCCCGAACCTTTGATGCCAAATAGTGAAATTATTAATCTCTGCACTCATAGCTTTAGGATGCTGCCATTCAATAGGAAAATTCCTATTGCAGCCCATTTTAATTTCTACTATCTCTAGATTATTTTTATCATCAAGAATTTGACATGTATTATCTCCAAAATGTAAAGAGTAACCATTTTGAATCATTTGACCAACACTTAACAGATTTTGTTCAAGGGAAGGGACAAGTAAAACATATTTAATTTACTTGGTACATTTCCTTGTTTGAATAGCAACTGTTCCTTTGCCTTTAGACTCCACTAATTCACCATTTCTCATCTTGACTTTTGTCTTGATAGATTCATCAAGCTTCGAGAAGACTTCCTCATCTGCTGCCATATGGTTGCTACATCCACAATCAATAAATCAGATGTTGCTAGTTTTGTTGACAGTAGCTTGACAAGCAAAAAACAGGTGTTCTTCATTCTTCTCCTCGGTATAGTTTGCATGTTGGCTGGTTTTAAACCTGCAGTCTTTCTCACTATGGCCAAATCTTTTACAATTAGTACGTTGAGGTTTGCCTTTATGAAAGCAATCCTTTTCAGCATGATTGGTTCTTTTGTAGATTCCACAAGGTAGAAATTCCCTTTGTTTACCTTTCTTCTTCTCATCTTTCCAAGTTTTCTCTCCTTTTTTTGAAAAATTTTGACTTTGTTTCTTCAAATCTTTTGGCTTTTGAGATCTTACATTTAGATTGAAATGCATTTTCAAGAGTATCTTCTAATCTTCTTTCAACTCTTTGTTCATGTGCTTGTAAAGACCCCAACAACTCAATAATGCTTAAAGTATTTAAATCCTTAGATTCTTCTATTGCAGCAACTACATGATCAAATTTCTCTGTGAGGCTGATTAAAATCTTTTGAACAATGCGTTGGTCAGAAATTTCTTCTTCATAGGTCCTCATCTGATTAACCAACTCAATTAATCTAGAAGAGTTCTCTTTAACCCTTTCATTTTCCTTCATTTTAAAATTTTCAAACTCTCTTCTCAAACCTTGAAGTTTGATAATTTTTACTTTTGCATTTCCTTGAAACTCTAATTGTAAAATATCCCATGCTTGCTTAGAAGTTGTAGCTCGCATCATTCTAGGGAAAATAGAGTCACTTACAGCCTGTTGAAGCACAAATAATGCCTTTGCATCTTTTTGTTACTCAACCTTGATTTGTTCCTGGACTGCAGCAAATTGGCCTTCAATTGGAGTAGTAACTCCTTTCTCTATCACCTCCCACAGATCTTGAGAGATGAAGAAGGTCTTCATCTTGATGCTCTAGAAATCATATCCTTCTCCATTGAAGATAAGGACTAGTGCTGTTGCTCCGAAGGCAGACATATTTTCAACCCAAAGCAGACCAAAGCTGCTCTGATACCAGCTGTTAGAGTTGAAGGAAATAGGAATAAAAGTGAAGAGATGAAGTAGAAAAAACAGAGAGAATTTTGGAAAACAGAGAGTACGTATCTCACTATATTATTTTCTTGCTCACACGGCTATATAAATAAAACAGACTTGTGACTCTTCAGCTTACATTACATTGTAATCAAACACATATTAACTCAACCATTTACTTGGAACACAGCAAGAAATAAATGTTGCATGTAATGAAGATAAGCACATTAATTTCAATAAGTGAAAAAGAGAGGAGCTTTCCTCTAAAAGAGTCACCCACTTTCTAGGATTAATTAGGATTTATGCTCCCTTTTTTTTTTCTCTCTTTTTCTGATGAAGGCACTACTTTACTCTTTGTTCTTGCTTTTGAGGGAAAATTAGATTCCATGCAGATATATTTGGTTTAAATATTATCGAAGGTTTTTTATGTATGTCATTGATGATATAATTAGTGCCTTCTGGGAGCAAAATGTTTTGACTCTGCTTGTGTGTTATATGGTTCAGTTTAACTATTTGATTTGAATAGTATGATAAGTTTATGTAATCTACCTTTTGCAGTGGTGGTAGCATATTTGTTTTTCTTCCTTTCTTCCCCACTTCAATACATTCCAGTTCTTTCTCCCATCTGAAATTGGTTCAAATTCCCATTAGAGGCAAACATGGCCGTCAATAAACTGACTTCTTTATTGTTTCCTGATCATGGTTCCATACGAGAACCAGATTGGCATACTTTTGTTCAAACTTGCCCACACTTTGATCTTTTGAAATGAATTTTGTTACATTCTTAGCCGCTAAGATTCAATGAAGTTGCAATTAGCAGATTTTCTATTATTTCTCTTTTTCTTTTTTATTCTTTACTTTCCATTATCTTCTATGTTGCTTGAGTGAATTGTACAATACATGAAAAAAACTTTTTTTTTTCTTTATTGAATTTCCATTCATGCAAATTAATAAACTAGCAGCTGTATCAATAAGATTAACTTCTGCTTCTTGTCCATTATGGGTTGTACCTAACCAAAACAAATAAGTGTACAATTGTACCAATTGCCCCTCTTTTCAAATCTCTCTTCTTTTCCCATTGGAGTGAGAGCAGTGAGAGCTAAATAAGCAGTGAGAGCTGCGTGTAAAACTTCAAATAATTGGAGTGAGCAAAAGTATTATATGTCTTGGTGGCTTTGGACCCACTTTGGTCTTACAAAAAGGGAAGATCTACAAGAAAAGAACCCTTTAAGTGATAACAAATAAGGTATACGTGATATTTCTAATTGGCTCAGCTCCTTGTCTATGAGTGCAATGGCACATAAATAATTAAGTCTAAAAGTTTGAATGAGTGGTTCAATTATGGCTACTTTTGGATTCAAGGCTTAGCTTGGAACTTCATGAAAATTCTAATTTGGAAAATTTCATACTTCAAGAAAATCATCTAAAGCAAAATTTTTATTAGTTGTGCAGTTCTATCTATGTTTAGCATTTCTAGAATTTAGAATATCCACTTGTTATGAACGTAGTTTGAGATTTTTAAGAAATTTCAAATATTTGAAGTTTTTTTTCTGCATTGCTTGGATTTGGAATCCCAAGTATGTTAAAAATCAGTAAATGTGACAAATTAGGCTGTATGATTGTGTAGTTCCTTTGATATAACTTGTTTTTATTTGGTAACTTGTTCTTCATGACTAATGTTGGAAAGCTTCGCTGCAACTTCTATACTTTTAAGCTTTGTCCTGTCCATTTAGTGAGTGTATTGGATTAATTTTCAGTTTACACTCTTATTCTTGTGCAGGACATTCAAGCACTAATCAACAAAACACTACTGAAGTGTTGGACTTTAGTGAAACCCAACTTGGGGATGGAACACAACCAGAATTTCATAAAGCTCTAGATGAGATTGAAGATCGTGGACACGTACATGACTGAGGATGTTGAAATACTTTCATTTGTTTCTAATTTTGTTGGTGTATTTCATTCCATGGTTGGGACTTGTTTATATTAGGACTCAGTTGGTGTAATTATGGGAGGTTGGGATTTTGAGTTGTAAGTGTTAATTAATACTTATGAAGTAGGGAGTATGTTACATGTATATGCAATGGAATCTTGTATATAATGAAGTTATATTTTGTTAAAATAAAATTAAGGACACCAATGAAGTTATATTTTGTTAAAGTGAAATCATGGACTTGAAGTTATGCTGCTTAGTTATGGAATTTTTCATGTAATTTGTGAATGGTTTCTTGGTTTCTTTTTGCCAACCAATTTGCCATGATCTGTCTACTGATGTATTAGGACCATATCTAGTATCAACCTGTTTAAAGTACTTTCATAGGGACAAATAACGCCAAGATCACACTTACCAGCTTCATACATAGATAAGTTATATACAAGAACATTGATGCGCATGCATCATTTACATCTCAATTTCTCAACTAGTTGCTTAAGGTTATACACAACAAAGACACAAAAGTATATACAAAGCTCCCTCCAGTAATATGGTTTCATTGTTTACAGACGCAATACAATGAAATTAATATAAAAATAATCCAAGAGAGTCGAAGTAGTGTGCGTTCAAGCCAGATGTCTGCTTGTTGTCTTTGAATATCAAGTTGGTCGTTGTGGATTCCCAACTTATACTTTACAATCTCTTCATCTTTGCAAGTTACCAATTTACATGCACACGACAAAGCAGTCACTCTCACAAGCAAAATAATAGAGACAATCAAGTAACGCTTCTAGCCCCATATATGCATGCAACATCTATACTACTGTTTAAGTCCTCGATCCATTAATACTCCTCGATCTCGATCATCTATAAATTACAGATAATTATTTTAATTGTCCCCAACTGCAAGTAGTTTATAACCACTTCTAAAATTTTCAAACGTACAGCTAGCTAGCTAGCTAATCAGTGTATCTTAGCAACAAGAAATCATGAGATGGGTGCTGATGAGCAGGCCATTGATCAAACTCCTCATAGTCATATGTAAACAAGAAGCAAGTTTTTGTCCACAAATTAGTTTGGTTGACAAAATGATCAACAAGTTGGATTTCAAATATCACATATAGATATTGAAAGCCTAGCTAACAAGCATTAAATTGGATCCTCAATCAACCTATAATTTATAATCTAGCTACAACAATTTTCGTGTTTTGTTTTTCTTGGAATTAAGCGCCCCCCCCCCCCCCCCCCCCAAACTCCTCATTTGACTAGCAACTAGTTTGACATTAGATGCTTTCTTTATGAGACAACAAATTAATTTAGTGAATAAGAAAAAGATGAATCAGTAGTACTAGATGCCAGAATATTTTTTGTTGTAGCTAGGGCAGGTCCTTTCAAACACAAATCACCCTGTAATTACTATCTTGATCCTAATCATGATAGACCCTAAAGAAATAACATGTTTATAGATCGAGCTAATTAGTAATTTCCTGACATGGAAAGCATCCTCTATTGAAACGGCCTTATATTCTATATATATATATATCTAATTGTAGAAGAAGTATGCGTATATATATATACTAGTAAAGGGCAACGTGCGCTGCACGTGTGCCCTGTGATCAATTTTGTTATGTTTTAAATTTTTTACTATAAATGAATAGTAGAGGCAGTCTAAAACTACAAACAAAAATTATGATAACTAACTATGATTTATTCTTAAAAAATTAGCTTCTTTGCACGTATACAAAAAAAAAAAAAAAATTAAGTTGGCTTCTTTGCAAGAATTTAATTACAGACTATTTGTGTTTATTGTAGAATGATGTTTACCCATTTCAACAAATCATGGAACCTCCAATTCTAACCAACAATACAAGCTCCACTACAAGGAGAATAGTTGGTTTAGAGGATAATAGACTTGATGGTGGGGAAACTGAAGTGGCATGTGAATCTCCTAGAATTAAAGAATTTATTTATGATAAATCAATTCCTCAGGAACCTGATGATGGTAGTGTCAAGAAATTTCAGAATATCCAAGTGGATGATGATGATACAATTGAGGAGCTAAAGTCAGGAATGAAGTTAAATTCTCTTGAAGATTTAGTAAGTTATTATAAGGAATATAGTAATGGGAGAAAACATTTTTTAATTATTAGTAAGTTATTTAGTAAGTTATTATTAGTAAGTTTTTAAATTTTCATATAAAATATAATAAACATTTCAATTTTTTTTAAATTTTAAAATAATAACAACAATAATAATAAATAATGTTCTAACAATATTTTATGTAACTTTTAATTTTTTTCTCAACTAATTTCATCTAAATTTAATATCCAACCTAAAAAAAAAAACCTTAACTCACCTAATCGGCAAAATTGCAAAAACATAAGAGAACCTGATTTTATGAGAAAACCAGGAAAAAAAAAGAGTAATTGATGAACAATTGTGCACTAAACGTGTGCCTAGTTGCAAATATATAAAAATGAAAAATTGATAGCAAATGAGGAATGAGAAAGTGAAGAAATTTTTTTAAATAAAATTAAAACAAATCATGGGTTTACATAACTTGAGGTAAACCTAATACAAACTTAACAAAAATGATAGATCCATATAAGTTTGTGTTTTATTTAGTTATATAACAGAAAAGTTTAATAAGAAAATTTTAATAAAAGCTTAAATTAATAATAAAAATATTAACACTAAAATTTTATTACGAATTATAAAATGGTGAAACAAGGCTGCAAGCAAAAAAATAATGTTTATTATAGTTTGAAAATTAAAATTAATGTTAATGATAATTTTTTTAGGTTTCTATATAAAAAAAGATGGGGTGAATTCATTTGGCTATGGAAGAAAACATTTTTAAATTACGGATTATACTGAAAGATCATTAAAAAAAATTTTAATTTTATCTTGTTTATGAGAAGATAATTTGTTAGTAATTATTAAACATTTATTCATAAATATGTAAAAAAAAAATCCAACATTATATAAATTATCAGAGAAGGAAAAAATTAAAAACGTATTCTAGACTATATTATTCTGCACTACAAATATGTTAAATCATTGCGTTATTTCAAAGGCAGTTTAGTTTTTAGTTTAAGAATATAAACCAGATCATCTTAATTTACTTTAAAAAAGTTTTCACAACCGTTTTTAATATTATTAAAACATAAGCACTATAAGAAATAATAATAATGAAAAAAATTAATTTATTTAACATTTTCACACTTGGCTAAATAAAATAGTAATACTAACATATTATATTAGGAAAAAATTATATTTATACTAGAATTTAACAATTCAATTCGATGTTTACATAATTCAAAATTAAAGGAAATAAAATGCTGCACAACATTAAAGTTTAATTTTCATGATTTTGATTTTTTATTAAAATTTTATGAAGAGTTGGTATCAATTTAGAAAAAAAAAATATACTATAGTCCGATTGTAAAGCTCAAACCGATTTGTAACATTACTCATTTTTCACATCTAAAGCCTAAGAGCAGTGCTACACCCTCGGAGATATATTTCAATAAGCAGAAAAAAAATCTATTTTTTTATTTTTTATTCAATTTTTTAGACGCTTAACCATTAAAAAAAAATTCACAATATCATTAAAAATATTTTTTAATAATAATGAGATGAATTGATAGTGTTTTTATAAAGTCAGGCAAAATAGGAAAAATATTATTAGATTAATACACTGTTCATCCGATTCGCTCGTGGTGGTTTGATTCGCTCGCAGCGGTTAACGGCGGCAGGAGAGGGGCTGAGATTGGAAGGGAGGGGCACCGGACGAAGGCGAAGCGAATGGCAGTGGTGGTGTTCGCCACGCCGGCGTGTGGCGGCGCAATGGAGGCGACAAAGAAATGGACGAGCCGCGGCTTGCATTCCATCGTGGCGGTTAACGGCGGAACGAGAGGGGCTAAGATTGGATGGGGAGAGACGCCGGACAGAGGCGAAGAGAATGGCAGCGGTGGTGTTGGCCACACCTGCGTACGGAGGCGTACTATAAGAGAAGAAGAAACGGACGGTGGAGGAGGGGCAAAACGGTAAATTAAGAATAGAGTCAGGGGCAAAATGGGAAGAACACTAGGGGTAAAACCGAAATTAAGAAATAAAAGCAGGGGTAAAATGGGAAAAAATTTTGTTAGAAGAAAATACTGTTCTTAACCGATTCACTCTTTATATATAGGTAGATATATATGATCTTTGAGATGCTTAAAAGTCCAAAATCTATAAGTAGTCGATCCAGCTTTTCAACGTAATTAGTTGCATTATTCTGATCAATCTTCAAAAAGACAAAGGAGAGATTTGATTGTAGTCTGACTACCCAGCAAAAATCGCTACAATTGGAATAGTTTTTCATACAGTGCGTATACAAATTATAGTGCATACTTATCTGGTTCAGGGCATGGAGGATAGTAGTCCATCCTCATAGACTGAACTCCATCACTGAACAGCTCCCACAATTCTTCAAATCAAGCAAAAAACACGAAAAACAAAGAGAGAGAAGCAGAGAGAGAGATATACCTATACATTGAATTGCGTTGACGGAGAAGAGGGATTTGTAGAGATTAGGGCTCGGAACCAAAAATGGAATTTGATTAGGGTTAGGATTTGGAACCAAAGAGGGAAGAGGACATCTGCTTAGGGTTAGGATTCATAACAATCTCAAAGAAAAAAATGGAATTTGACAGAGGAGAGACCGAGAATCGACAATGCTAAAGTAAAGAAAAATAGAGAATGGAAAGAGAGAAAAGAGAGAGCCTTACCGTTTCGGCGAGAATGGAGGAGCCTTCAGGTTTCTTTGATAGGCGAGACAGCACGAAGAAGGTGGGATGCGAGAATGGGGGAGAAGGTGGGATGGAGAAGGTAAGATAGGCGAAACGATGCGTTGCGTTTTTTCCCTTCATATTCCAATTCGATCCAAATTTCTTTCCCGCCCCAAACGACTAAAATGAAACACACCGTCTCATTAAATTTATTCCATGTCAGCACTTCGGTGTACATCGGTGAGCATAACCGCCTGCCTTAAGACTTTTCCTTTTTTTGTTTATGTCGTTGAGGCAGTATTGTTTTTACTTTCCGGTATATATATATTATTAATTAATAGACAAATTGTTAACGTCATGTTTCGTACACTTTTAGGCAGGGTTCCAACAACTCGAGTCTTGGGCCTTTCACCTGCACACTTAAGAAAACACATGAGAGAGTGGAGGGCCTTGGTGGAGGCCGGGGAGTTTTCAATGCTTAAGTCAATATATCTCCTTAGTAGTTTGTGTAAGAGATTTCAAGAATTCGAGAGAATTTTTCGTACCTGGGAGTCGGCTTTTATATTAGGTTTTTGGGCAAGGACAACCCATACTTTGCCTCAGGGAGTTCATGTCATTTCAACTGTTCATCTAGTCAAATCCTTTAATGCGGTGTGGCTCCTGGGGTGAAGTCATTAATGTAACGTAGAATCCAGAGAGCAACATCATTAATGCGGCATAGCTCCCTGACTTACTTTATCCCACATATGTTCATTGTTAAGCCCCTCCATCTCTGCTGTCAAGAGATCGAGGATTTCCCGTATCTCTCGCCCACCTGCCTGTGCAGGTTCTCGAGGGTTGAGTGTCATCTGGGTGTATTAGGGCAGCGAGTTTCATCTACCCTTACCATCCGCTTTTCCCACGCGAGGGTTGCTTCCTAGGTAGGTTTTACTTATGGGCCGAGTACGCTATAAAAGCTTATTAACTCCTTTTAGAGAATGATTAATGGGCCTAATCGACCCTCTCCCTCTCCCCCAATGACCCCTCATGGACTATAACGGATCAATAGGGGGTAATAATAATATAATAATGCTACATGCATAAGTAGAAAAGGCATATGCCCAAATCGATTGTAAAAAAAAAGTAGATTTCATCATGGAAAAAATTGATTCTTCTTACATCTCTTTCATGGTGAGACTCGCTCTTTTATAATAAGCATACACAAGGCTTATATAATTGGGACTTATACAAATTATTATTCATAATAATGTGAGTATCTGTTAATGGGCATATGAAGAAACAATATCAATAATTATTGATAAGGAGAGGAATCGTTCAACAAATTAAATCATTATTTTAAAAAATTGATTTATACGTCTAATGCGAATTTATGACAACTTGAAATCTTATAATTTCTAAAATAATAAAATAAACTTTTACTTTTCTTAAGAATAAAAATAATAAATTACTTATTTCTTAAAATTTTTATTATCGATCTAAATATATAATGCAATGTCAGGTGAGGCAACTTACTACTCTTTATAAAAATAATAATAATAATTTAAAATTTAAAAAAAAAATTAAATTTTTTTTTAAAAAAAAACCATGCTACTCTTTGTAAAACAAAAGAGAAGTAGCTTTCCAAAGGTTTGACAAAAAAAAAAGTGTCGCTTGCAAATAATATACATGTTAGTGCATGTGCACGTGCACGTCTAAATCCATTGAGGATTGGATCATAAAAAAGAATATCTCCACTCACAAAAATTATTCTAGTTAGAGTAATACTTGGTACAAGTTCCAAATATACATGTCTTGTATAAATCTTTTGTAAAAATGTGGGCTTTTTTGAAAATTAAAAAAAAAAAAAAAAAAAAA
>QEOT01123786.1:21842-59109 GCA_003123785.1 Pterocarya stenoptera
CTCTCTCTCTCTCTCTCTCTCTCCCTCCTAAATCCGCTTCTCTGTACATCTCTCCCTCTCCTCAACAAATACGTTCACGTTCTCTCCCTCCCTCCTTCCCTTCCCTAATCACCCAAAAGATAAAATATACTAAAACAAATTGAATCGAACACAGCTTTTACTTATAAAATTAAAAGAAATTCCAAGGTTTAGAAGGAAGTGGTTGATAAAAAAAAATAAAATTAAGAGATTGGGTGTCACAGTCCAACAACAAGTACAAGGCCTGAGTAATTAATTTGGATTTATATGTTTGTTGGGCCATGGGCTACTCCATTTTATTTTGTTATTTCCATTAAAAAGTTAGGTCTATTGTTATTTAATCAGACTATCCTAGTGAGTTATGAACTTGGGCCGTTTAGAGTGCTTTTCCTTTCTTTTACTGTTTTAATGTTCAGTGGTTAGGGCCATATACGAGACATCTCTGTTAGACACCAGGATTAATGTACTAGTCTTGGGGGCTCTACGATTTTAGGCAGGAAAGTAATAAAATCTTTTCTTTATACCATCTTCTTCTTCCTTCTAAATTTCTTGGCGGGCGAGTCCTCAGAGGTTTTCTTGCCCAGTGAGAGATTTCATTTTAAATTATTGTCAATGAATTGCGTGTGTTACATTGGGTTCCATAAAAATACCTCTGGCAGAGAGACAGAGATCAGATACTGAAACCCCAGTTTTTGTGTCCTCTGCTCTGTTTTCTATTACTTGGGTTTGATTAATAGCAGCAGATGAATGTTACCCTAAATATATATATATATATAAGATATTTAACTCTTCAATTAAAGAATTAAAGTTTTAATTTTTAAAAGGCAAAATGGAAAGATTCTATTTGAAGCAAGCAAGTCGTAGTGCTCTTCTACAACTTCTTCTACATAAGCTCCTCCAATTCTGAATGGGTAAAGGAAACATTTCCCAGCCACATTTTCTTTTTGTGAGAATGTCGTGGGACTCCAAGAATTTTTTAAAGCATTGCAGGTGGAAAGGAGAGAAATAGACTAATAAGCTGTGAGAAATGAGAATGCCATGTTTTCTTTTTATGAACTTGCTCAAAAGATGCCATAAAGCCTTTAGGAGCTGGGCTTGAGAGAGAGGCCGACGGACTTGAGGAGAGAGAGAGACAGCTTGACAGACATGGTGGGGAGAGCTTGCGAGACTGGTTTTAGATATTTGCATAAGTTTTCTATTTATTCTGCCGCAGTTGCTCCCACGATAACAAAATTAAACCATTGACGTGGTTGTGTCCTACTGCATGGTGTAAATTTCAATTTTACTCCGGCCCTCTTATCTAAATCTTGTTTGGAGAGTGAAATGAGATGAAAATTTTATAAATAATAATGAGATAATTAGTTAATAGCAATGAGATGGTTTAAGTTAAGTATTTTTTGAATTTTAGAAAATAAGAGAAAAAAAAGTTGAATAAAAAATATTATAAAGTTAAATTATTGTTAGAATATAATTTTATAATATTATTTTTATTCTGGCATTTGAAAAAGTTGAATTGTTTTTTTTTTTTTTTTATTTGAAAGTTTGAAAATGTTGTAATGATTAATTTGAAAATATTTGTATTTAAATTATATTTGAGAATGAGATAAGATAAGATAAGAATTTTAAAATGAGATCTATTTTCAAACAAACCCTAATGTTATGTCCACATGTGAAGATTTTGAAGGCGAACGCGCTATTTCAACTTGTCGAAATAATTTTTATGAAAATTGTGAGTAGATGCAATATTTCTCCTAATGTTTTCTGTGGTTAATACAAAATTTATGTTTTCGTTATCTTTGCATAATTGTTGCCACGATTGAATTCTTTATGTTCGGTTGCCTCATTGCTTGATAGCTTGCACCTCCTGAAGGATTTGGGACACTGAATTATTTGAATCCTTATGACACCTTTATTCATAAGATTATTTTTATATGATAAATATGTCAATCACAAAGATATTTTTATAAAAATAAATTTATAAACTGACGTGTCTTAATGTAGTATATCATATTGCAAAATTATTTTTATTATAAAATAGATCAAATAACTAACGTATCATTTAAAGTCAAATCAATTTAAATTTATTTTTATAAAACTTATTTGTGTGAGTATCACTTATCTTTTTACATTTGGAGTGAAGGCGCATCCTCGTTTGTTTTCAGAGATGAGATTAGATGAGATGGAATGAGTTTGAAAAAGTTGAATTGTTTATTTTATTTTGTATTAAAATTTGAGAAAGTTGTAATGATTAAGTGAGAGAATATGAGATGAATTTGAAAAAGTTGAATTGTTTATTTTATTTTGTATTGGAATTTGAAAAAGTGTAATGATGAAATTGAGATGAGATGAGAGTTTTTCGAAAACAAACAAGGCCGGATGATTCGTCATAACAAATATATATAACTGAATAATTGACTGACCTCCTGTAACGCTCCTGTCTCGGATGAGTTGGAGGGTTATTTAAAATACTAAGTGAATAGAGAAAAACGAAATTACTGAATAAAATTCTCCAATAACCCAAGCACCCTCTTTGTTCTTAATACACTATGATCACATAACCTTACCCATGCTTCCTATCTTGAACTTCAACCTAAACATCCAAAACATCTGAAAATATTGTGGAGATAAAAGTGTGAGTTATCAACAACTCGATAAGCAGAGAACATATACTAGTATGCAAACATGAGCATTCACATAGTACATAATACATAATAAAACATTTTCAATTTCAGTATGTAAAACAAAACATATTTATATTCCAAAGTCCTTTGGCATAACATAACTAAATATCACCACCATATCACATCAAAGCATCACATCAGAATAGATGCCATGTTTAACCCATGTGGTAGGGTTGTGCTATCCCCATGGCCAAACCGGGCGGAGACAAAAGTGAATATTTTCCTTATTATTCTTGGAGCCCTGAGTGTGCACACAAGAAAGACCACGAAAAAAACTACTTTGTTTTCAAAGTGGGTGCACTAAGAGACATATAAGTTGGTACAAACCCAAACAGAGGCCACAGTTTTACACCCATTGTAAGGTCAGAGAAGAGCCAGATACAGAATCAGAATGTCATGCCAAAAGTTTTCAGATGCCATATCTTATCAAAATAAAGTACAGAACATAACAAATTTAGATCATCTTCATATAATCAAGTACAAATTTTAATATTTGCTCTTTTTGCACAGTTCAAAACAGAATGCTAAAAATAAGCTCATGTCTACACTAGTCATGACAAAAATATTTTTTTCTTTTATACAGATTTCATGAGCAATGCAGAACAACTCACTGAAATTGTCTCACATTTCTTTTCATAACAAAACATGCATATTTTTTCAAAATCAACCACAATCTATTTCTTTTATGCAAAGTCTAGTATAAAAACCCCGCTTACCTGAACTTTCTATCTTCTCTGGATTGCCCCACAACCGTGCTGAACGACTATCAATCGTCACCTATAAAATAGACACGTAACTTACTTAATCCTTAACTAGACACGTATTTTGATATTAAAGCCTAAAATACTAGAGTAACCTATTTTTTTCCTAAAAATGTAAGATTCTCATATCTTTAATCATCAATTCCCAAATTAATCTATATTCACTTGATATAAGTACTAGCAAAAATTTCATTTAATAAAATAGACTTAATCAAATTTAAGATGTTCAAAATAAAACTACACACTTACTATTGCTTCTGAAACTCAATTTATTAAAAATAATTTAATACCAAATAATAAAATTTAAATCCTTATTTATTTTCTTTATAAATTCTTGTATTTAAAACAAAACCCACACAAAGTGAGTTTAATATATAAAAAACAATCATGGCCAACGTAGAACTAGCCTAATGACAAAGGTATTTTAGAAATTGACCAACACACGTTTGGGCTCTTTGGGAAGGGCTGCTATTTAAAATAAAACTTTTGAAACTACAAACTGCAGATCAACTCGTGCCATAGAGAGGAGTTTCATATCGAGAGAGAAGGAGGTGTGCAACGGAGCAAGGTTTAGGTGGCAGTTAAAGGTGGTCAATGCAACAACATGTCACTGAGAGAGAGAGAGAGAGAGAGAGAGAGAGAGCTCATCGAGAGACAGAGGAGGCATTATCCTGGTGGTGTATGGACTACACTATGGACAGGGAGTAGTGTCTCACGATGGGTGCAGAGACTAAGTGGCTAGTGTGGCTGTCGAATCGCGGCTCTAGGTGACTAGCGGTCACGACCGAACGAGATGCTAGTCTTGCTGCCATGGGCTGAAGGTAGCAGTGGCCCTATGGCAAAGGAATTGGAGTCACGGGAATGTCTATTTGACAGTTTCTGTGCTTGTCGGTGCATGATGGTGTCCAAAATTGCTCTATTCTTGGGTGCTTGAAACAGGGGCATTATCGTTCTGTTCACGATGCTTGTGGCATGGTTTAGCATGGAAGCTATTTGCAAAAATGACAGTGAGAATTTGAAATAAATTAATGATATTAGGGTTCTTCGAGGGAATCCCTTGACCTCCTAAAAGTCTAGCTCAAGATAATAATAGTCTGATACTAGTCTAACATTTCCTTCCTCTTCATATCCATGCAGGGATAACAACCAAAGCAATAAAATAAAAACACGTGTACTGAAAATAACAGAAAGAAAGACAATAACAATGAAGGAATACAAGGTTTTGGAACATTTATTAAACTAGGGAAGAAACAGTGCATTTCCAGCTGCCTACACCCAGTGAAACGATGCACTCCAAGTCCCTGCTGTGCAACTTGCCTTAGCCTTCAAACAACGCATTTTGTGCAACTTGCCTCATCCTCCAAACAGCACGTTTCGAGTTCCCACCTAACTCCCTTTAGTCCCGAACACGACAGACCTAAACACTTCATCTTCCTTGTGTCTTCTGCGGCGATACTCCTCCCTTCTCTGCCCTCTCATCCATACCTTCACAAAGAGGCTATAACAATCCCCCCCTTAAAAGACCTTGCCCACAAGGTGTGGGTAAAGCTCCTTCAACCTCCATAAGAATTCCTAATTGTTATTCTTAGAAATGGCTCCAACACCACTTAATTAAGACCTCTGTTACTGCTCAGTCTCCTTGTTGTTTAAGGCGACAATCCACGATGGCCTTGGGCTCGGGCTAAATCTCCCCATTGGAGTTCATGAGAGGTAGTGTGGGAAGGGGGTAGATCTGACTTCCCAGTTTCCATTTCAGGCATGAAATTTGAAATACATATGGGATTAGAGACGTTGCTGGCAAATCTACCTTGTAGGCAACCCTACCAACACGTTGGGTCACTTGGAAGGGCCCATAGAACCTATGTGGGAGCTTGAGGTTGTATCGAGCTGAGATGGAGTTTTTTCTGTAGGGTTGTAGTCTAAGGTAAACCCAATCTCCCTCTGCAAATTCTCTTTCAGTTCTTTTTCAGTTTGCATAGAGTTTCATTCTTTGTTGAGTTGATTATAGATTCTGCTTGAGTAATGCCTTGATTTGATCTCACGTACATAGGAGTTGGTCTACTGCTTCATTAGTTGTTGTGCCTGGTACATAAGTGATAAGTCTAGGTGGGGAATACTCGTAAAAGGCCTCAAAAGGAGAGATCTTGGTAGAGGTGTGGTATGAGATGTTATACTACCATTCAGCCATGAGCAACCATTAAACCCTACCCTTTGGTTTAGCCCCTATATAGCAACATAAATAACCCTCCAATGTCTTGTTTAATGCCTTAATCTGACCATCAATTTCAGAATGGTAAGCTAAGCTGTATTTTAAGGTAGAACCTTGCAACTCAAATAAGGCTCTCTAGAAAGAACTTAGAAATATGGGGCCACGATCTAAGACAATGGCCTTAGACAGACCGTGTAGTTTGAACACTTCCTTTAGAAATAGTTGGGCCACGCTTGCAGCTGCGTATTGGTGGGCTAAGGCAACAAAGTGACCATATTTGGTCAGTTTGTCAATCAACACAAGACTCACACTAGCCCTTTGTGACACAGGCAACCCTTCAATAAAGTCTAGAGAAATCTCCTCCCATACTTGTGTTGGTATGGGAAGGGGTTGGAGGAGGCCTAGAGGTAAAACATTCTCCATCTTGTTGGTTTGACAAATATCACATTCACGAACCATCTCTCTTGATATCCCTTTTCATACCCCTCCAAAAGAAATCTCTCTTGGCCCTTTGGTAGGTTTTTAGGAATCCCGAGTGACCTGCTTGTGGGACTAACTATATAAAGTTGAGGACCTTTGCCTAAAATTGGGATTGGGCATCTATAGCAATCCTTTTTTTTTTTTTTTTTTTTTAAGATTAACCTTTGTTAGAGGGCAAAGCCTTTAGGCGCATGCTGGTTAGTTTGAAGCTTTTGCAGAATTTCCTTTAACTCTAGTGAGGCTGTGTAAATGGCCTTGAGTTCCTCAATCCAAGCTGGAGTTGGAAAGGTGATAAGAGGAAGAAAAAAAACCTTCCTAACTCAGATCTAGTTCATGCCTTCAAGAGAGTACATTGGCCACCTTGTTCTCCTTCCCTTTTTTGTACTCAATACGGAAGTCATAGCCCATCAACTTAGTGACCCGTTTCTGCTATGTAACAGTGTCGACCTTCTGCTCAAGTAGAAATTCCAGTGCCTGTTGATCCGTTTTAACTATGAATGTCTAGCCCAATAAATAGGGTCACCACTTTTGGACTGCTGCGACGAGCCCAACAGCTCCTTCTCATATGTAGAAAGGGAAATAACATTTCCCTTCAAGGCCTTGCTCAAATAGGCAATTGGTTGTCTACCTTGTATTAATACAGCCCTAACCCCACAACCACTTGCATCGCAGTCAATCGTAAAAGATTGGGTAAAATCTGGTAGTTTCAGTACGGGTGGATTGGTTACAGCAGCCTGGACTGACTGAAATGCCTCTATAGCTTTAGCATCCCATGTAAAAGAATTCTTCCTTAAAATATTAGTTAAAGGGGCTGCTATGAGCCCATAGCCCTTGATAAACTTTCTATAGTAACCTGTTACCCCAAGAAACCCTTAAGGATTTAGTGTTTTGGGGAATAGGCCATTCAAGCATTGCTACCACTTTCTTAGGGTCAGCTCTGACACATTGTCCTAATACAATATGACCCAAGTAATCCACTTCTTCCACCTCAAAGTGACACTTAGTCAGCTTAGCAAACAAGTTGTGCACAAATAAGGTGCTCAAAACCTATGTCAAATGCCCCACATGCTGCTCCATTTTGCAGCTGTGCACCAAGATTTCATCGAAGAAAACCAACACGAGTCTTCATAAAAATGGCCTAAAAATAGTGTTCATCAGCCCATGAAATATAGAAGGGGCGTTGGTAAGCCTGAAAGGCATTACCAAGAACTCACAGTGGCCCTCATGGGTTTGGAAGGCGGTCTTTGGGACATCTTCAAGCACCACTCGTATTTGGTGATATCTGAATCTGAGATCTAGCTTAGAAAATACCACAGCCCCGTGTAACTCACCTAGTAGTTCATTAATCACGGGAATAGGAAACTTGTTATTTAACTGTTTCCTGATTTAGTGCCCTATAATCTAGGCATAAACGCCAACTTCCATCAGCTTTTTTTACCAATAGGACAAGTGAGGAGAAAGGACTTGAGCTGGGTCTAACGACACTTGTTTTGAGGAGGTCTGATACAATCTTCTCGATTTCTGTCTTCTGATAATACGGGTACCGGTAGGGACGTGTAGAAATGGAGCTAGTCCCTTCCTTCAACATAATCTTATGGTCATGGGATCTCTTAGGTGGCAAACCAATTGGCTCTTCAAATACGTGTTCAAAATCTACTAAGACTCTTCTAATTTCAGGACATTGCACCTTACTATTCCCTAGTGTAGAGTGGGAAGTTAACCGTAAAAGTAGACCCTTTCCCTTACAAAGTGAGTGCAGAAACAGGTTGTGACAATCACCAAAAGATGTCTCTTCTAATTTTAAGCCCTTCAGATCCACTGCTTTTCCCCGCCACTAGAACTACATGTACAAGTTGGAAAAATCCCACATAGATGGCCCTAGGGTTTCCAGCCATTGGACCCCTAATACAGTGTCACATCCTGCTAGTGCTAACACATAAAATGAGGGTTTGAAACAAGCACCATGAATCCTAGTGACCATCTCACTACAGGATCCCATAGTCATTACAACATCACCATCAACTACTTGCACCTTAATTGTACAACCCCATTCATTGGAAATTTATTTTTCTTAATAACTGTTGAGTCCAGGAAGTTGTGGGTGTTTCCTAAATCCACTAAAATTACTACTGACTCAGTGCAATTTTTTCCACATAATCTCATGGTTTTAGACCAAGGGGTACCTGTTAAGGCATTAAGTGAAATAACAGGAATGTCTGCTAATACTGTGGGTGGGTCTGTGTCCACCAGGTCTGTAGAGTCATAGAAACCTTCTTCCCTTTTTTCTTCATTGGTTTGGTCACTACCATGTAGAAAGTAAATCTTGAGAGACTTGCATACATGAGATGGATTCCACTTCTCGTCGTAGTGCTAACATAACCCATGCTTCCTTTCCTCGTCCATCTGTCCAAAGTATATTTTTCTAGTTGAGTTTGAAGATATTGGGGCTTATGATGAACTGTTATAAAGGGCTGACCACTATCCACCAGTAGGAAATGATGAATTGTTTTTTTCCACCCACTGTTTCACTGATTTTCTTGTACTAACCAAATACTCTTCTTGGATTTTTGTGAGGCCAAATGCCGCATTGAGGTTCACTGGATTCAGCATTCGAAGGGGAAGGCGAATCTCATCCTTGAGTACGCTAAGGAAGCAACTTAACTTGTGTGTCTTAGAAAGGCCCTTGATTCTGTTTGAGAGGGCTTCAAACTGACCCTTATACGCAGCAACTGTGGATGTATGCTTCAGCCTAGTGAGAACCTCCATGGGATCATCATACTTTGTGGGACCAAAGCGCATATGGAGAGCTTGTGTAAAAGTTTGCCAACAAGTGAACTAACCCGTGTCCACTGCATCCTGGTACCAGATCAGGGCCTCTCCTTCCATGTGGTAAGAGGCCATAAGCAACCTTTGGGCATGAGGTGCTTGATAAAATGCAAAATAATGGGCTGCTTTTAAAAACTAATCCAGCTAGGTCTTCACCATTGAAGTGAGGAAAGTCCAGCTTAATTCCTCCAGGGCCTTGTCTTCACTGCTCAGCCATTTTTGGTTCACCATTAAGCGAAGGCTCTAGGTGAGTTACCTGGTTTTTATTAGCAACCATAGTGCGCATCATGTCTGTCATTTGATGCATATGTTCTCTAAGTTCTTGAATACACTGCTCATGGTGAGCAAACATGTCTTGTTGTTGCAGTTTAGATCTAGTATTCTCAGCCATTAGAATTTTAGGCTCTTGATACCACTTGTTATGGTTCTGCTGGTTGAGTATTGTAATAAGGAATGAGTCTAGGGATTGTTTGTATATCTAGTGATGGAAAGGATGAATGCAGGGAAGCTATTTGTAAAAATGACAGTGAGGATTTCTGAAATGAAAGTAATGATATTAGGGTTCTTCGAGGGAATCCCTTAAACTCCTAAAAAGTCCAGCTCAAGATAATAATAGCTTGATACTACTCTAACATTTCCTTCCTCTTCATATCCACGTAGGGATACTAAGCAAAGCAATAAAATAAAGACACGTGTTCTAAAAATAACAGAAAGAAAGGCAATAACAACTAAGGAATACAAGCTTTTGGAACCTTTATTAAACTAGGGAAGAAACGGTGTGTTTCCAGCTACATGCACTAAGTGAAAAGGTGCACTCCAAGTCCCTTGTTGTGCAACTTGCCTCGACTTTCAAACGATGCGTTTTGTGCATTTTGCCTTATCGTCCAAACGACGCATTTCAAGTTCCCACCTAACTTCCTTTAGTCCCAAACATGATAGACCTAACCACTTCATCTTCTTTGTGTCTTCTGTGGCGATACTCCTCCATGTTCTGCCCTCTCATCCATACCTTCACAGAGAGGCCATAACACTCTGTCGGGTTGCACGTCGGTAGCAACTGGCCCATGGTGCACGTGTGGCTAGGCTGCTCTATGGTGGTTCTCGACTGGACGTAGGTCTTTCGTGATGCACTTTCCTAGTGGTGCAATGGAGTAGTCCGCTATCATGGTGCAGTGGCGTGGGTCAGCTTGGAGTGATATGTTGTTTCATGCTATAGGGGAGGTTGAAGGACAACTGTGAGTGCAAACTCATGAGATCGTGGGTCTTCATGGTGGGAGCAACTATTGTGCGTGAAGTGTGATCAAGTGTATGCTTATCTATATATACACACTATTGGAAACCCTAATGAAGATGAAGAGAAGGGAGAGATCAACGTGCATGGACTTATGCACGTGTCTAAGGCATCGCCTTTGGGCTTAGCTTGTGGGCTTTGGGTCCACTTCAAAAACTTTGGGCCTACATCTTGGTGGTGTATGACTTTAATAAATGGGTTTGGCCGGTTAAATCAGTCCAAATAATCTCTTTGACTTGTTTGTATTTTTTTCATGGGTTGAGTATATAATAAATATTAATGGGCCTCGACTCAAATTCTAAAATAGCCCTACTCGTTCCATACATTTTTCAAGCCAACTAACAAATAAATAGATTCCACTTGGTCCATAAAAAGAATTAACTTGATTTAACCAAATTAGCAAGCCCAATAAATAAATAAACAATCCATGTTCCATCATAACAAATTTTGGGTTCGTGACCTACTCAAAATTACTCATTAAATCTCAAATGGGCTTCCCATAAGTATTAATCTGAATAAATTCATAGTTTGCGGCTTGGGCTTGGGCCTAGGTGTTACATCAGCCGACATTCTCATCGGGCCTGCCCGTTGTAGGTGGCACGGCTCAAGTCCCACATTTCTGGTTGAGATAGGCTCTGATACCATTTGTAATGCCCCAATAGAAGGATCAAACCATATGACCTATACTCCAAAAATGACTAGTCAATGATATAATTGGAATCTAATAAAGAGTAATAACTTTTTCTTCCCAAGCAATGTGGGATCCCATTCAAAACCTATCATTATCCTTATCATATGGGATATCACACCTCCATTGCATTTGGGAGAGGTGCTGCACTTGGATGATTCATGATAATTTTCAATCGGTTATTTCAGTATTGATAAAACAATATTAAAAATCATATATAATGCAATTCAAACATTTAATATCATATATAAAAGAGTATAAAATATAAATTTATTAACTAGTTTCAATTAAAAAAAATGATATGAATCTAAATAGTTTCAATAAACATGTAAGTTATATATTAAGGATAGGTTTGGGGGGTGAGATGAGAATTTTGTGTTTTGTTTTAAAGTTTAAAATATTATTTTTTAGTTTTGAGATTTGAAAAAGCTAAATTGGGATTTGAAAAAGCTGTATTGGAATTTGAAAAAGTTGAATTGTTTATTATATTTTATATGGAGATTTGAAAAAGTTGTAATTATGATATGAGAATTTTATATGAGATGTGTTTTTCAAACCTATCCTAAGTCTCAATTGTTGACGTTTTTCCCATATACGAATAAGATAAAGGCCATTAAGTTATAAGCATATGAAAAATGTAGAATTTTATGCACAACCACAAATTTAATATAAAATGGAAAGAGAATTCCTTAAAACCGGTCGGGCCTATCTTCCCCCAAAAGCAGCCCTTCAATAACCTAAAGCCACGTACGCATTCCATTAGAAGTACAATAAGACCGCACCTAGGAAAAAATTCCAAGAGACACAGATCTGATCCTCTCAGATCTCTTCTTAAACCAAAAAAGCCCCTCAGTCTCCCTTGTGTGTCACAGCCGCTTTGTTTTTTTCTTTTCTTTTTGGTTTGTTTGGCCTTCGACGTTGACGGGAAAATTTATGTGGAACTCAACCAGAGTGAGATAAGAGAACCTGGTGATGCTATGTACGACGCCAAAGTCCAGCTTCTGGTGCCGCTTTGCTTGGCGCAGGTTGGGTTTGAACATGCCGAATCTATGGTTGTGCTCCTCTTGGCTGGCATAGCTCTTACCGAACCTGGCCTCTAATTCTATTTTTTGTCCTTTTATTTTTGAAATCAACCTTAACTCTCTTTCGAGTGGCATAGAAGCCCTCTCACCCGTGGGTGATTTTCATTTTTCATTAATATATTTTAAATTGTTAGCATACTTATTGGTCGTCAGGTTTAAAAGGTAGAGGGAAGAAAATGTGGCGATGGACTTGTCGTTGCTTTGAAATTTTTCTAGGTGGACGAAGAAGAGACCTGAGAGGGGAGATCTGTTTGAGGCTCTTCGTGTAGAAGATTTTTTTTTTAAAATATTCTTTTTCACTTTTATTTTAATATGTTGTATTTTCTTCTTGAATGTTAGTTGCCATCCTCTTATATTTTGCAGTTTATGAGATTTGAGAGAGAGGAAGAGATATGAGAGAGAGGATGCACGAGATTTGACACTGTGTTTTCTTCTTCAGATGAAGGACAAATGAACGAAATGGTGTTTGCTTGCCGTTGCATTTTCTTCTTCTTTGAAGCTTGAAGGAATGGAAGGATGAGCTCTGGGTTTGGCAAGTTGAATAGTAAATGTTTTCTTGTTTGCCAAACCAGAGAGTAGACGGAAATGAAAATTGGAGTTGGTGAGTTGTAGTGGAGTTATTTTGGTAATGACTAGTGGCGATGGACTGATGGCAGCGGAAGCTACTTTTCTATTGTGCAGTAGTGAAACTAGAAGCACAAATCAATCTTTTTATCATGACTGATTCAATTTGAAAAAGTAGTGGTTCAACACAACATAACACCTAGAGGGGTGAATATGTGTAGTTCAAATTTTTATGGTCTAATAAAAAATATTGACAAGTAAACAATTAATCAAAGGCATAAATCACACAAACAATCAATACAGAAAGTTGTTTACAAAGTACAAACTCATTTGAAGAATGTCTTCAAAATCAAAAACAACTCCGAGTGTAGGTCACCACTACAAATCCACTATAGAAATTTTAATTTGTTACAACCAATTTAAAAACACTCACAAAACCTTTGCAGTAGCTAAACTTGGCTTGCAACTCCATGAGTGACCCACTCAATCTCTACATACATGTAGTGTTGGCACTCCGACCTTTCTATAAATATCACATAGAACCTCTCGATCTCTACAACAACAGCAGCTCCAAAAACATTCTGGCCAATGCACATGTCCACTCCAATAGACTCAAATGTGTTTGATCTTGAGTGTTATATGATGGAGGTATATTTTCCAAGAGAAGCAACTTTGAATGTGGGGGAAAAGCTCTCAAATGCTCATGGAAGATGGCTTCAATTTTTGGCTCTCTCACCTCTACCAAAGGGCAGAACAAAATGTTCTATTATACCTCCCAAGAAATTAGGCGCTCAAACCCTAAAAAAAATTAAGTTTTCTGAACATTGACTTGAGTGGAGTGTCGAGTGCTTGTCGAGTGAACTCTATGGATGAGTTCTACTAGAGCCATGTGTCGAGCGAACTCTCTGTGTGACTTTCGCTCAAGCGCCATGTCGAGTACGTGTCGAGCGAACTCTTTGTTTTCCTTCCGCTCGAGTGTAAGTCGAGCGAACTCTTTGTATGAGCTTCGCTCGAGCGCCAGTTGAGCGAACTTCCTGTATGTGTTCTTGTTGAGCTCACTTGACCCTCTTTTCACTTTGACACACTTAAACACTTGTTACAACACAATTTTAAAAAGGTTTTCACATGAATATGCCAACACACTCATTTTTACATTAACAATCTTCCTGAGAATACAGGTACAGTCATAAACAAGTTGGGATATTTCTGTACACTTGACAAATAAATAAGCGTACCAAGATAAAAGTGTAAGAAATATTTAAACATGTGTAAACAATATCTACTATCCAAGTTAAAAGCAATAATTCAAGTATACACATGACAGTCACAATTTTCATCAAAAAATCTTTATTAAGAAAATATCAGACATTGAGTTTCAATGAAGAATTCAATACAATAGCAACTCAAAAATCGTGTTTCACACAACAAAAACTTTCTTTCATTATATGCTCCCCCTACCTACATATGTGCTCCCCCCCCCCCCCCCCCCCCTAATACATCTCTCTCCCTACATATATCACTCCCCCTTTTTGTCACAAAATCCAAGGGGCTCAATCACCACCAACAGAATGGCTACCATCATCCCCATTATGGATGAGCTCCTCAATGTCGTTGAAGCGTTGGGTGACATGCTCTTGGAGACCATCAAGAAAACTATCAAGGCGATCCTGGAGGCCATCAACTCAACTATCAAGATGGTCTAGGTGAGTATCAAGACGGATTAAGTAGTCAATAATCATTTGTAGACTGGGCTCGGTTGATGGTGCAACGCCAGATGGTACCAAGGTGGATGGTTCGGAGCTCAAAGGTGCAGAGCTAAAGGGCCGAGATCCCGATGGCTAAAATGCGGGTGCCTGTGCCGGAGGATGCTCAATGATCAAGGGAAGAGGGTGAATGTAAGCACGGCTGAGCTGTATGGTCTTACTACAAATGGGAGCCTTAAGCAAAATTCTTGGCTCATGGGAAAGAAAAGAGACAGACTGAGCCAACGCAATCTGAGTGATGAGGCAGGCAAATGGTAGTCCAATTTGGACTTTGTTGGATTGAAAGGCCTTAAGTATGACCCAGCACAGATGACTCCCCAAATCAATGGAAACGTCATTGATCAAGACATGAAGAAGAAGGGCCCGATCATACCCAATATCACTATGATGACCCGTGGGTAGAGGTTAGTCAGGACAATCCGACTAAGCAAGAGGTAGTTTGGTGGAAATTTAAATGTTTGCAAAGGCATCCTACCATCCCAGACAAAGTAGCGCCCAGTCAAGCATTCAGCGATTGCTGGCTTGGGAGGAGGAGAGGTGTTGGTATATGGATAGACAGGGTTGGGCATACGTGGGGCTTGTAGCAGGTCAGCTAACATGCCCAGAGTTATCCGGAAGCGAATGTTTCGAAGACTCACTTCAAAAGAGTCATCATCAGAAATGGCATGGATGTTGGAGTAAAACTCCCTCACCATCTCCACAGAAGGAGTGGGAAGACCCACGGTCAAGGCAAGCCACTAGCGGGACTCAAAGATATGAGACACAATGGTCTCAGCAAGCTCACCAAGGGAGATCTCACACTCAACCATCGGAGTGCGGTTAATGAAATTCTAAGTGTAAAGATCCCTTGCCCTAGCATTGTGGAAGTGTGTTTGGGCTGGGGCAGGAGGATCTAGCAAGGATGCACATGTCGAAACATGACTTTGGGCTGTAGACAGAACAACCACCATTAGACAAGGCTAAAGGTAATGCACATGACTATTGTATGCACGTCCAATGTGAATGTTAATGTGAGTGACTAATGTGCATGCTAATGTGACCCTCCTAAAATGTTTAATGCATGCCTAGTGCCCAATGATGAAAAAGCATGAAGTTTGTCTACAAGGGCATTTCATCAAGCATGTGGTGTGCATGCTATGCCAAACATGGGTTTAAGAACCCATTGATGTTCCAAAGCCCTCCTAAGTACACACACTACCAATTTAACCAACATTTTCTCCACCAACCAAAATTTCTCAAACCAATTAACTTCCAACACAATCACCAACTAAAATGCAAGTCTAACATGCTCAAACACTTGGTGTGCATGTGTTGTAACACATGGGTATAGTGTATGCATGACCCTCGAAAACCCTTAATACAAAGGAGTGAAAATCACTCACTCTCTACTCCCAATTCACAAACCCTAAAGGAAAATCATACCCCCCCCCCAATGAAATGCAATTCACAAACACTAAAATGCATATCCCCAATTCAGTTTACTTAAAACATTGCCAACAAAGGTAGACATTACTGGATTATAATGGAATGAAAATGAAAAAACAACCGAATGACAAGTGCAAAATGAGAAGGAAAAATAAATGAGAGGAAAAAACGAATGAAACCGAACGGAACTCAAAATGACAAAATAAAAAATAAAAATGATCAACGAATGATAGACTTACCGTGGATTTGAAGGAGAGTCTTTGAGTTGAAAAGTTAGAGAACCAAACGGAGGAAAAGAGATTTGTGGAGAAGGAAGAAAATCGCACAAGGGAAGTTTTGGGGAAAACAATGAAACTGAAATACTTGAGCAGCGCAGGAGTTTTAAAAAACGTTCGCTCGAGCAGACTTTAAAACCCTTGAGCGACCTCTCAAGCAGTTTTCACTCGAGCAATAATCACAGCATCGAGCAGTGTGTCGAGCAATGACCCCCAGAAATTTGATTTTACTCAGTTCAACCCAAAAATTCAAATGGCCTGACTCGAAACATTAGTGAGGGCAATTTTTTTTAAAACAAAGATACACATCAAATGTGAAAAAGCATCATATTCCTATAAATCACACAAGAGGCAAAACAAAGTATCACAAGTAATATGAACATGCGTGTTTAAAGGGTCCTTGCTCAATTAAGAAATTTCAACCAAAGGACGTGAATGACGTTGGGCTGAACAAGAAACCACAAATGCTTGGGAAGCCCATCCAAGATAAAGAAAGTCAAACCTAATGCTACTAGGACCTTGATGCTTCTGTTTGAATTCCTGTATTAGTAATAGGTACTACATTTTTTTTTTATCCATCATTTTTCTTTTTCTTTTGACATAAAATAATTTTGCAAAAAAAGAAAAAATAATGAAGTCATCTAGCCCGTGGTCAATTATGTATACAAGTAGGGCTCCCTTGCATCTTTGATTGCCTCCCCAAAAACTCACAGGCGGCAAAATATCAATTGATAGAGCTCAAAGTGTAGTGTGTGATGCAAGTCACAAGTTACAAATAATACAGACCTGTGTGACATATAAGCATATGATACAATTTTCAACCGACACATGCACTTAAATTTTCAAAATTACTAGCATTAACATCCTTTGCCACATCCATGTGCTTACAAGAGAATTTTTTTTTTTAAATTAATGCAATAAGAAGAAAAGAAAAAAAAATATGCAAAATAGATGTAAACAAAATATGCATGTAGTGCATGTGATGTATGTTTCAGCTCTCAAGTCAATGCACAAATACCAACAGCCTTTCTAAGCCATTCAAATCTAAGCACATCCAAAGGATTTGTAAACAGATCAGCTAATTGCTATTCAGTGGGAATATATTCGAGAGTCACACCATTTGTTTCCACAAGTTCTCGAATAAGATGATGTCTAATGTCAATGTGATTGGACTTAGAGTATTGGACAAGATTTTTTGAGATGTTGATGGCACTTTGGTTGTCACAATATACACTCATGACACCTTGAATAACGCCATAGTCACACAACATTTGCTTCATTCAACACAATTGTGTGCAGCAACTTCTTACAAGAATGTATTTAGCCTCAGCTGTGGACAAGGATATGGAGTTTTGCTTCTTGCTCATCCAAGCCACAAGATTTGTAACTACATAGAAGCATCCACTAGAGGTAGTCTTCTTATCATCTGCATCACCTGCCCAATCTGCATCAGAATATCCTACAATCTCGACATTTAAGTCTCTAAATACCATATTCCATAATCAATTGTCTCACTTATCTAATGAAGTATGCATTTGACAGCTGTAAGATGGGGTTCCTTGGGATTGGCTTGAAATCTAGCACAAACCTCAACACTGAATGCAATGTTTGGTCTACTAGCAGTGAGATACAGTAGACTTCTAATCATGCTTCTATACAATGTTTGTTCAACACTCTTCCTAGTTAGGTCAGTACTAAGCTTGACACTTGTGCTCATGGGGGTTCTGGCATGACTTTTCCCATCTAACCCAAATTTTTTAATCAGATCCTTTGCATATTTGGATTGGGATGTAAACATCCTGTTGTCCAATTGTTTCACTTGAAGACCTAAGAAAAATGTCAGTTTACCTACCATGCTCATTTCAAATTTATTTTTCATTTCTTCTTCAAATTCGAGAGCAAATGCATTAATAGATGATCCAAATACAATATCATCCACATAGATTTGTGCAACTATTATATCATCTCCCACTTTCTTGATGAATAGTATCATGTCAACACCTCCTCTAAAAAATCTGTGTTCTAATAGGTATGTAGTTAGCCTCTCATACCAAGCTCTGGGAGCTTGCTTCAGACCATATAGAGCTTTCTTCAACCTATAGACATGATTTGGATACTTTGGATCCTCAAAATCCTTTGGTTACTCGACATATACTTCTTCTTGAAATATCCCATTCATAAAAGAACTCTTCATATCCATTTGATGGAGCTTGACACACATGCGGCAAGCAATACTCAACAATATTCTGATTGACTCAAGTCTTGCAACAGGAGCAAATGTCTCATCAAAATCTATTCCCTCCATCTGAGCATATCCTTGAGCAACTAATCTTGCCTTATTTCTCACAATGGTACCATTCTCATCAGACTTATTCTTAAAAAATCACTTAGTACCTAACACATTATGATCATCAGGTCTAGGAACTAGGTAGCAAACATCATTCCTCACAATTGATTTATTTCTTCATGCATGGCATTTATCCAGCTCTCATCATTCAGAGCTTCTTCTACCCTTTTTGGTTCAATATGTGAAATGTAACTCGAGTAAGCCAATTGATTTATCTCTTTCCTCTTTAGCCTCATTCTTTCATTTATGTTGCCAATGATATTGTCCTGAGGATGATTTAATTTCACTCTTGAAGAGGGCTCTTTAGAAGGTTTGGGGTTTTGACCAGAGGATTTCTTAAAACTTTCATCAACCTCATTAGAATCCTCTTTTCCAGTCTCACATGGAGTATTTTCTTTCTCTTTCTTGCTCAGTACCTATTTAGGAGCATCATCTACCACCACATTTGAGGACTCCATGACAATTTGGGGGCATAGATTGTGGATCCTATATCCACAACTATTTCTAGAGTAACCCAAGAAAATTTCCTCATCACTCTTAGGGTCAAACTTAGCGAAATTTTCCCTATCTCTCAAAATGTAGCATTTGCTTCCAAACACCCTAAAATACTTCTCATTTGGTTTCTTCCCTTTCCACAATTCATATGGTGTTTCAAAAGTGTTTGGTCTTGGATAGACTCTGTTCATAATATGACAGGCTGTGTTCACAGCTTCTCCTCAAAAATGAGTGGGAACACTTTTACTGTGCATCATGACTCAAGTCATTTCTTGAATGACTCTGTTCTTTCTTTTGACCACTCCATTCTGCTGTAGAGTGATGGGAGCAGAAAATTCTTGACTTATACCCTCTTCATCACAAAATCTCTCAAGAGTAGAATTTTCAATCTCTCTTCCATGGTCGCTCCTAATCCTGACTATTGGTTTCCTTTGTTCATTCTGAAGTTTCTTGCAAAGTGTTCTAATCATGTCAGGGGCATCACCCTTTTCTCTCAAAAACTCTACCCAATAGTATCTAGTGAAATCATCTACCATCACTAGTATGTACTTCTTCCCCCAGGCTCTCAGTTCTAGAGGGTCCCATAAGATCAACATGCAACAACTCTAATGGTCGTTTGGTCAGGATGGCCGTAGTATTCTTGTGGGCTATTCTAACTTGTTTTCCCAATTGACATGACCTACAAACAGGAGTATCCACCCAGTTCAGGCAATCCTACCACTATCTCTTTCTTGGCTATCTTAGACATACTTCTATGATTCACATGTCCAAGTCTTTGATGCCAAAGATTAGCAACCTCACTTTTAGCGATATTGCAGCTATACTGTGAGCTAGGAGCAACGCCATAACAGTTATCAGATGTCATAATTCCTTGCATCACACAGCTTCCATCCTTATCTAAAACAATGCCCTTTTTTTTTTGAAAAATGAACTTCACCACTATTATCACACATTTGACTTATACTAAGAAGAGTTGCTCTTAACCCGTCAACAAACAGGACTTCCCTCAAGACAGGTAGTCCAGGTATTTCAATTTCACCCATTCTAATGATCTTAGCTTTTCCCCCATCTCCAAATGTTACAGTTCCACATTGTACTCTTCAACAGTTTTAAATAGGGTTCTATCACCAGACATATGATGTGAACACCCACTATCAAGGTACCATAAGGAGGTGTCCCTGGTCTTTAGAGCAATATGTGCAACATGACATGTGTTTCTTTATCCCTTTCTGACCCACAATTTTTTGACTTTTGGAAAGTTGGCTTTCCTAGCCTTTTGACTAGAGATCAATTGGTCTAACTTGACATTGAGTATGTCAGTTTGTCTAGTTAGGGCCATGACTTGACTCCACAAATTCAGATGTCCTCTTCTTGAATGATTCTTTTCATCTCTCATGATATGCCTCCCAAGTTCATAACAATTTGGTCAGATGTGACCAGCCTTACCACAATTATGGCACACGTGGTTTGCTCTATGAGTTCTTTGTCTCATGAAGGGTGAGATATACTTAAGAGTATTCATGAATTCTTACCCCTTTTTGGAGAATAAGCATTCCTGCTTCTAGAAAGAGAAGGAGCATCCCCAGATTGATTTTTCAATTTAAAGCAATCTAGTCTAACATGACCGCTCTTCCCACAGTGATGACAAATAGGGCTCTTGTTGTGAGCTCTTTGTCTCTGGGAAGGAGGAACTAGCTTTTGCTCATGTAATGGTTTCTTACCCTTTTCAAATGAGTGAGCATTCTCATTTTCAATCAATGTAGGTACAAACACAATTTTTCTTGCATTCTTGGAAGAGGTTCTTGAAGTTGAAGGTACATCTTCAACATAGCCTAAACCACTTTTGTCACCAGAGGACTTTGCTGAACTTAGGAGTTGGTTAAGCTTTTGTGCCCCATTGGTAAACTTCTGCAGTTTGGTGTTTAACAAACACACCAAGTTTGGTGTTTAACAAACACACCTCATTTTCCTAAATTTTCACTTTGTCTTTGAGAGACACATTCTTCCTCTACAGTTGATCTGATAGATTGATGGCCTCATTTAATTTATCTTTAAGCCCTCCATTTTCTTGTTTGTAGAAATATATCTTCTCAATGTGTGCTTTGTTGAGTTTTCTCAATTTAACACACTTCTGGTAAACCTTCTCATAGATTTCTTGTAATTGATCTTCATACGTAGACTCATTCTTGGATATACTTCCATCATCAAACACTGGTTCACTACATTGACTTTTGTCACCAACAGAAATAGTGAAAGCCATGTAGTTGAGGTTTCCTTTTGGAGAAGAGTTCTCTAACTAGTCACTTGACTCTGACTCACTCTCACTTAGGGATGCAATCTTAGCTCTTTATTTTGTCTTTTTGTAATTAGCACATTCTAAGCGAATGTGTCCAAATCCATGACATTGAAGTTTGAACATTTGATTGTGTCTTGTCTTTATTGCTCTAGTGTATTTCTTAGAGTTCCTCTCCTTGTTCCTTGAACTTGATCCTCCATTGTATCTTTCAAACTTTTTCTTATCTTGTCTCTGCCTCTTGTTATTTCTGGCCACAAACATTTTCCAGAATTTCTTAGCATAAAATGTTATTTCTCTGTCGCTTATAGCCAACTCATCAGAAGACTCCTTTGACTCCTCTTCAATAGCATTGAGTGCTATAGACTTGTTTCTCTTGTCCACAAAAAGAGTGTGTTCATAGGTTTGCAAAGACCCTACCAATTCTTCAATCCTCAAAGTGTCCAAGTCTCTACTTTTCTAATAACAGCAACTTTTGGACGGAAACTCTCAGGAAGAGATCTGAGGATTTTTTTCACAATTTTGTTTTTAGGGATTTTGTCCCCTAAATGGAAACAAAAATTAACAATGTCATTCAGTTTTGAATAAAAGGCATCAAATGTTTCATCATCCCTCATTCTAAGTTCTTCAAAATTGGTAGTCAACATTTGAAATTTAGATTTTTTTCACAGCCTTGGTACCTTCATGAGTGATTTCAAGAATGTCTCATACCTTTTTGCAAATTTCACACATGGAGATCCATTTAAACTCCTCTTGGGACACGGCCATGAAAATCGTATTCAGGCCTTTACTATTCCATTTATTCTTGTTGACTTCATCCTTAGAGTAATTTTTCACATTCTTGAAAATTTCAACTCCTTCAACGATTGTAATTGATTGTTTCCATCATTTTGTCATAGAAACCCACACTCGTTCATCTATGGATTACAGAAAAGCTCTCATTCGAACTTTCCAATAAGCATAACTGCTACCATCAAAATATGGTGGTGATGTGAGTGATTGAGATCTATCCATTTTAACCACTACAGCAGGATCATAATCAGGAACTGAATCTTAGCGGAGTGAACTTGCTCTAATACCAATTGAAAATGCAGTGGTTCAACACAACACAACGCCTAAAAGGGGTGAATATGTGTAGTTCAAATTTTTATGGTCTAATCAAAAATATTGACAAGTAAATAATTAATCAAAGGCATAAATCACACAAAGAATCAACATATAAATTTGTTCACGAAGAGCAACATCTTCAAAATCTAAAACCACTTCGGGTGTAAGTCACCACCACAAATCCACTATAGAAATTTTAATTCGTTACAACCAATTTAGAAACACTCACAAAACCTTTGCAGTAGCAAAATGTGGCTTGCAACTCCACTAGTGACCCACTCGATCTCTAAATGAATGTAGTGTCGGAACTCCGACCTTCCTATAGTATCCCACGAGAATCTCTCAATCTCTGTAGTAACAGCAGCTCCGAAAACCTTCCGACCAATGCATACGTCCACTTCAATGGACTCAAATGTGTTTGATCTTGAGTGTGATATGATGGAGGTATATTTTCCAAGAGAATCAACTTTTAATGTGGGGGAGAAGCTCTCAAATACTCATGGAAGATGGCTTCAGTTTCTGGCTCTCTCACCTCTGCCAAACAACAGAACAAAATGTTCTATTTATACCTCCCAAGAAATGAGGCATTCAAACCCTAGGAAAAATTAAGTTTTCTAAATATTGACTCGAGCGGAGTGTCGAGCTCGTCTCAAGCAGAGTGTCGAGCGCGTCTCAAGCGCACATTGCCAAGTCGAGCGAAGCTTGAGCAAACTCTCTGGATGACCTTCGCTCGAGCGCCATGTCAAGTGCCTATCGAGCAAACTCTCTGGATGAGTTCTACTCGAGCCATGTGCTGAGCTAAATCTTTGTGTGACTTTCGCTCTAGCACCATGTCGAGCACATGTCAAGCAAACTCTCTGTTCGCCTTCCGCTCCAATGCTATGTCGAGCACAAGTCGAGCGAACTCTCTATATGAGCTTCGCTCAAGCGCCAATCGAGCGAACTTCCTGTATGTTTTCTTGTTGAGCTCACTTGACCCCTTTTTCACTTTGACACACTTTAACACTTGTTACAACACAATTTTACAAAAAGTTTCAAATGAATATGCCAACGCACTCATTTTTACACTAGCACAATTCTTTTGTTTTCCATGTGAACGAGTATATTTAGAGTTTGGTGTAATTTTTGAGGTGGCAGCATATAAGTGGAAGGCTGTTAAACAAGGCAAAATGACCCGATCGCTTAGAAGCGGTTCTGAATACTCATTCATCTCTTAATTTTTTGTTCAAGTAAAGAAAATAAAACACATGTTTTATCTTTCAATTTTTTTTCCATTCTTACTACATACAATGATTGAAAATCTATATATATATATTATATGTTTACTTCAAAATCATATTTTTGTACCAAAATTTAAATAAATAAATAAATAATCAGTTGTTTGACAACTTAAGAAAAAATACAACTTTGAATCAGTTGGAATCAGCTCAAATCGGTCTAAAATCAACAAGAATCAATCTGAATCAGCCCAAATCAGTCAATTGAAGCAATTCAGTGAATGATTCAAAAGTTCACTAAAATCAGTTGGTTTCTAACCGATTCAAATTGAATTGGCTTGAATCGAAGTGTTTTTTCAAACTTCGCTCTAATATATGTATGTATATATATATATGTATATATGTGTACATAATATTACGGCTACAGAAAGATATCTCATATCCTCTCAAGACAAGATCAAGATGGAAAGATTTGCTCCAAATAATATCAAGATAGAGTCTCTTAATTATAGGCAGCGGATGTATATTAGACTAATTTGTATTTGATTTAAACTGTGCAAACGTGTATATCAAAACACCATTATAAATACAAAGGATGACCACCCAGATCAATCACGGTGGTTTTTATAGAACCTTTTCATGGTATCACAGAGCAATTTTTTGGATTAACATCCTCGATCCCATGGCCTCCGTCAACCCCACTCTACCTTTCACCACCATGGTCCACCTTCTCACCATCAAATTATCCTCTTCGAACTACCTTCTTTGGCGTAGCCAAGTCTAGCCACTGCTGCAATGCCAAAATCTTCTTGGCTATGTTGATGGTTCACTTGCCGAGCCCTCTGCCACCATCATTTCCGGCAACTCTGTCTCTGAAAATCCCAAGTTGGCCGAATGGAAACAAATATATCAACTGGTGCTCAGTTTACTACTCTCCACCTTAACAGGGGAAGCCATGTCCGCTGTCGTTGGCTTACCTACGTCTCAGGTAGTTTGGTCTCAACTGGAAAATACATTTAGCCATCGATCGAAGTCTCGAGAGCTTCAGCTTAAAGATGACCTTCAAACCATGAAAAAGAATGACAAAACCATTCATGAGTTCTCCTGTGACTTCAAAGCAATCTGTGACCAGCTTGTTGCAATGGGACGTCCAGTTGACGATCTTGACAAACTCCACTAGTATTTACATGGTCTCTGTTACTCCTTCTCCACTTTTTCTACAACTCAATTATCTTTATCACCCCTCCCCCTCTTTGATGATGTTGTGCCCAAAGCTCAAGGCTATGAAATCTTCATTCGTTCATTGGAGTCAACTCCATCTTCGGGCTCCAGTACCGCTGCATTTACTGCATCTCGTAGCTTCAAACCTGGTTCACATACAGGTGGTCGTGGAAATGGTCGCTCTTTCAGTGGAGGACGTGGTCGTGGTGGCCGCAATAACCAAGACCGCAATCGCCCCATTCGCTACTAGATTTGCCGTGGTGAAGGTCATTACGCCTCCTCATGCTGAGAACGTTATACTCGGCCCACTAATGCTGCCAACTTGGTCGAGGCCTTCACCTCATGTTCTCTTAATGATGATCCAGATTCTAATTGGTATACAGACACCGACGCTACTGCTCATATGACTCATGATGCTGCTCAGTTGGACAAAGTCAACACATATTCTGGTAAGGATTGTGTTGTAGTTGGTAATGGTGCCTCTCTTCCAATTTCTCATACTGGTACCTTCTCTCTGACTTCTTCTCTTCATTTAAAAGATGTTTTAGTTGTGCCTGGCCTCACTAAAAATCTCATATCCATTAGTAAACTCAACTCCGATTTTCCCTTCTCTATTACCTTTACTAATGATCGCTTCATTGTGCAGACTCGCGACACAAGAAGAGTGGTGGCAACGGGTCAACATGAAAATGGACTCTATGTGCTTGAGCGTGGCCATCAATCTTTCCTTTCCGTTTTTCCTAATAATCACCCACGAGCATCCTTTGATGAATGGCATGCCCGTTTGGGCCATGTTTCTCACAACATTATTTCTCTTTTGAATAAAAATCGTCAATTATGTTTACTCTCAAATCCTACTGTGTGCTCTAGTTGTCAACTTGCTAAAAGTAAAAGATTTCCTTTTTCTCTGAATGCAAATCGTGCTTCTCATGTTTTGGATCTTGTTCATTGTGATTTGTGAGGACCGTCACCTAACCCTTCAAATCTTGGATTTCGATATTATGTTATATTTATTAACGATTATTCTCGGTTTACTTGGCTCTATCCCCTAAAACATAAATTTGATTTTTTTTCGCATTTTTCTACAATTTCAGAAATTTGTTGAAAATCAATTTTCCACTAAAATCAAAATTTTTCAAAGTGATGGAGAAACTGAATTCACTAATCATCAATTTCGAAATCACTTAATTTCCTCGGGAATCCGTAATCAAATGTCGTGTCCATACACTCTGTCTCAAAATGGTCGTGCCGAGCGCAAACACAAACATATAACCGAAACAGGTCTTGCTATGCTTTTTCACTCTCATGTCCCTCTTAAATTCTGGGTTGACGCATTCAGCACTGCCACTTTCATTATTAACCGCTTGCCAATGCCTCTTCTTGATAGTCGCTCTCCCTTTGAGGTTCTGTTCGGTAAGCCCCCTTCCTATTCTAATTTTCATCTGTTTGGTTGTCTTGTATTTCCCTACTTACGTGATTATGCCCCTCACAAATTAGCTCCCTGTAGTCGCTCTTGTGTTTTTCATGGTTATAGTTTGTCTCATCATGGTTTTCGCTGTCTTAATTGTCTCAATAATCAAGTCTTTATTTCCCGACATGCGGTCTTTGATGACCTTGGCTACCCGTACAAAATAACACCTCCTCTGGGCCTTTACCTACTACCTCAATTTCTACTTTTCTAGAACCCACTAGCTTCCCAAATACAATCACATCAGGGGCCTCTTTACCTTCTCAGCCCAGTCCTATCCAGGATTTGTGTGGCCCATGTTTAACTTATCCATCTTGTAGTTCTATGCCAACTTTAGTTTTGTAGGTACCTGCTGTTAATAGGCCGAGATTCCCTTCGGCACCCGCTGCACTAGCCCCAGCTTCAAGTATCTCAGCAATAGTTCCGTTGATCGTCTCAAGGCTCGCCTTGTTGCTAAAGGCTACACTCAGCAACCAGGCCTTGATTTTAATGATACTTTCAGCCCAGTTGTTAAAGCCTCCACTGTTCGAGTTGTTCTTTCCTTCGTAGTCTCTAATCATTGGCCACTTCGCCAACTTGATGTAAAAAATATCTGAATGGCATTATTTAGGAGGAAGTTTATCTGGAGCAGCCTCTAGGTTATGTTGATTCAAGATATCCGTCTCATGTCTGCAGGTTAAGTCGAGCCTTATATCGGCTCAAACAAGCTCCACGGGCCTTGTTTCATCAGTTCAGTGCCTTTCTTGTTACTGTTGGGTTTTCTTGCAATCGGGCCGACTCGTCCTTGTTTGTTTTTTCCAAGGGTGCTGATTTAATCTATTTACTATTATACGTTGATAATATTGTAGTGACCAACAACAATTCAGTTCTCCTTGATGCTTTTATTGGCAAATTAACCAAGGAATTTGCCACCAAGGACATGGGGTCATTAAGCTATTTTTTGGGCCTCAAAGCACATCGGACTTCCTCTGGCCGTTTTCTCAGTCAGGCCAAATATGCTCATGAAATTTTGCAGCATGCCAAGCTAGTTGACAGTAAGCCCATGAGCACTCCTATGGTTGTTGCACATCACCTGTCCTCTGATGGTCCTGACTTTGATGATCCCTCACTCTACCGGTCTCTTGTTGGTGCCCTTTAACATCTTACTATCACTCGGCCGGACCTTGCTCATGCTGTCTCCACCGTAAGTCAGTATATGAACAAGCCTTCTCTTTGTCACTTTCAAGCTGTTAAACAAATCCTACGCTACATCAGGGGCACCTTGCAGTATGGCCTCTCCTTCATTCCATCTTTCGGCAATATTCTTGCTTACTCGGATGCTGATTGGGCCGACTGTCCTGATACATGTTGGTCTATATCTGGCTATGCTATTTATCTTGGTGATAATCTTGTCTCTTGGCGTTCCAAGAAATAATCGACGGTGTCTCGTTCAAGCTATGAATCAGAATATCGAGCACTCGCCAACACCATTGCCGAAGTCAAATGGCTTGGTCATCTTCTTCGTGATCTCAAGGTGATATTTTCCTCTTCTCCAATTCTACTTTGTTTTAATCAAAGCTCCATCTTCCTCATTGCCAATCCAGTCTCTCACAGCCACTCAAAGCATATCGAGCTCGATTATCATTTTGTGCGCAAATTGATGGCCTCCAAAGAACTTCGGCTCCAATATGTTCCTACCCGTCTCCAGCTTGCTGACGTATTTATCAAGAGCCTTGGTCGTCCTGCATTTATATTATTTCATTCCAAGCTCCGCGTTTAAGATTCTCAAACGCTAGGCTTGTGGGGGGTATTACGATTACAGAGAGATATCTCATATCCTCTCAAGATCAAGATGAAGATGAAGGTGGAAAGATTTACTCCAAAGAAGATCAAGATAAAATCCCTTAATTATAGGCAACAGATGTTATATTAGACTAATTTGTATTTGATTTAAACTCTGCAAACGTGCATATCAAAACACCATTATAAATACAAAGGATCACCACCCAGATCAATCACGGTGGTTTTTACAGAACCTTCTCACATAATGTGTTGCATTGCAGGACATACGAAAATAAGGAGAGTAAACGACGATGACAGAGGCAACAAAAATGAATTACGATACGAGGGCATACAAAGTATGTTTAAGTGTTGTTGCATTGCAGGTACCTTCTTTTCTAAAAACAAAAGCAACCCCGAACAAGCCTCAAAAAGGCTCCCCACACTTCTTCCTCCTCTATCTCGAATTCAATACCAGATTCAGAGGTGTGATCATCATCCTCAGGAGAGCTGACAAACTTTGCTAGTTTTTCAGAAATGGATAACTGGCTCTTGTCCAACGATTCTTCGTCTCCCTCGTAATCATCATCACCTTCAAAGATCAAATGAAGCCCACACTTTTTCACCTCAATTCCCTTGATATACGGTGGGTCTTGCTCTCTCACGTTTATGTCATAACCATCTCTCAACTTTGAAACCAAAGGATGACAATCTGGATATCGAAACAAGTAAATGTGATCTTCATTCGTCTTTGGAACTCCCTTCAACACCGGCATTGTACTGAACAAAAGTTTATTCAGTTTGACAATATTTGCTCGTACACATGGTAGTGCAGGAAGTTGATCTCTTAAGTCATCAGGTATTTGAGGGTTGAGGGAGACGACAACGCCTAGTATTACTCCTTTGATATCATGATTTTTGTGTTCTGAGAATCTAACCTCTTGAGAAAACCAAGCTGGAATCTTGTTTCCAGGCATACTAAGAGACCTTAAATTCCTCAAAGAAACCTGAAAAAAAGGCAGCTAACTTATTGATCCACTATAGTTCCTAGTATGAAGAATAATGTAAAAAGAGAGACTTCTTAATTCAGGATTGTTCATGCGCTTAAACATAGACAGGAGGGAGACAAAGAAAACCTTAGAAAGCCTTCTTTTTACCACAGATGAGCATGCTTTGCAACCACTCATAAACAACCTTGTCAACGACTTCAAGCATTCGAGGCCCGGAATATCCTCCACCTTTTCACAGTTTGAGATGTTCAGCTCGTGCAAGCTTTCCAACTTTGAGATATCAGACACCCTTTCCAATGCAGTACAGTTTGCAACATTCACCTCCACCAAACTTGAGGGAAGGGGAGGAAGACATTTCAGCTGCTCGCAGTAGGTTAATAAAAGCTTTTTCAGAAACTGAAGACCCCTCAAGCTGGACGGAAGGTTGAAAAAGTTGTTATGACTTAGATTCAAAATCTCCAAAGTCGACAGCCTATCAAAATCATCGGGAATTTTACCACAGAGATTCCAAGCACGAGCATCCAGTTCTTCAAGCGAGCATAAATTTGAAAAAGAAGATGGAAGTCTGAAAGGATTATGTTTCTCTTGTTCAGCTGCAACCAAATCCTCTTCAGGTATCCTGTTTCCAGCTGACAGGAAATGAGGCTTCTTAGCCATTTTTAATATCATTAAGCTTGAAAGCATCCCAAAGCTTTCAGGCAACTCCGTGACTGCAGTTTCTTCCATCAGCAAGTGGTGCAAAGACTTCAAATTTCCTATTGAATCAGGAAGTTTACGGAGCTGTGTACATTTATTCAACCTGAATATTATAAGATTTTCGAGCATCCCAATTGATTCCGGCAATTCAGAAATATTGGAATTAAATATATTCAGAGAAGTAAGAGCGAACATGCTTCCAATTGATTCTGGTAAAGATCTAAGATCTTTACAATTACTCATTTCAAGCTTCCTCAGCATTTTCAGGGCACCTACCTGATTCGGCAGATTTGTAATTGGTGTCTGGTCTAACCGAAGCTCCACAACAGAAGCTAATCCTTCAATTGAATCAGGCAACTTGCCCAAGGACCGACATTTCCCAGCTGACAAGTCCTTCAAATATGGTAAGAAACCAATAGAAGCAGGCAGTTCCTTGATTGCACTACCATGTATTAGAAATTTTGCCAATGATACAAGATTACCAACAGAATCTGGAATTGAAGTGAGTGATTCACACCAAATTAGACTTAGTATCTCAAGGTTTAGCAAAGATCCAATAGAATCAGGTATTTCTTCTACAGCTGTACTATTAAGAGAGAGTTCCTTCAGGGAAGACAGCTTTCCAATGCAGTTGGGAAGTTTCGTTAAGAACTGGCAACCGTTTAGTATAAGCTTTTCGAGCTTTGTAAGGTGGAAAATTGATTCAGGTAGCTCTTGTATAGCAGTGTTATCAACATGAAGTTCTTTCAGAGATCTCATGTCACCTATGTCCATTGGTAACTTTTTCAATTTTGAGCAGCCGGAGAGGATAAGGTTCTCTAGATTTTTTAGGCCAGAGACTTCAGCAGGAAATTCAACAAGGTTCCAGCAACTGCTCAGGTTCAAATGAAGTAATGTACTCAAGTTTCCAATTGATTCATGAATCTTAATTAGGCTGTGACAATGCTCAAGATCAAGCTTTTCCAATTTTTTATGTCCAGAGAAATCTGGAGTAGCAACAAGATTATGGCAGCCACGGAGATTCATAACCATCAATTTCTCAGCCACCTGGCCAACAAGAAGTTTAAACGTGACAATCACAAAGAACTATGACAAAAAGTGCAAGCACAAAACACCCTAAACATATTAACCTAGGTCATGAACATCCAAGTATTGCTTGAAAACCAACTTTGTGCAGCAGACAAGTGAAGCATACCTGGTTACTGTACCTGCACCACACTCGTTCAATTTTACTTTCTGAGAGGTCAAGGACAGCAAGTTCCCGAGGACAAAAGTCGGAAGGAAGACTTTTAAGAGGGCATCCTTTCCATTGTAGCCACTTCAGTTGTGCAGGAATATACTTATACCTTCCTACCAATCTTGTATAATTGATTTGTAGAAGTCTTAGATTAGACATAGATTCAAAAGACTTCGTGTATAGAATTACCTCCTTTTCTCTCTCTGCTTTAGTTTCAAGACACTTCTTATGCCTTTCTTCCAAGTATGTCAACGCAGTGGCAAAATTGGGCGACCTTCTAAAATTTTCCCAAGAAATTCTGTCACCGCTTGGATCCTTTGCAAAGGGCTTCATTTTAAAGTCTAGCACAATCCCTTCTATACATCCTGTTCCCTGTTATCAAAAGGAAACTTCTGTAAACTGTAAACAATGGAATGGATTCAAGTGGAAGGCAAATAATTGAGTAAGAATACATTGAATTAATTCTGTACAGACGTATCTTTACTGTTAATTAATTATTTGATTAATTATTTTTAAGCGTTTTTATTTGATTTAAAAGCAAGAAACTAAAGAGATAGAAATGTAAATGCGTAGCAAATGTTTGTTGAATATTAGAGATTGCTTGAGAAATTCACACTAGTGTGTGTCATCAGTCTATAATCTAGAATTTGAAAATAGAACAAAAATATCTTAATTCACTACTCGCAAAACATTCCACAGAAATTCAGCACCCTACACGGAGAGTGCATGCAGCAACACAAAATTACAGCACGCAGAGCAAAAATTACAGCACTCCTTTTTCATTCACAGAGACATGGAAGCACGTACCTCTTCTGGCACATGCGAGTATTTGGTTAGATTTATATCTTCCACTTAAAACTTTCAGCTAAAATGTTATATCCAATAACAGAGAAATTGGAAAAAATCATTAAGAAGAGGCCCTACCTTCCCATCCTTCAAGACGGTCATGATTTCTTCACGATCCCACAGTCTACTTGGAATATTGGGATATAGAGGGTTAGCATCTAGAATAATCTGTCTTCCCATGTCTCTAACTTGATCGTGCATCCACAAAGTGTTGCCCTCTCTAATTTTAATGAGCGACCTTGTTACGAGGACTCTGACTGCTATCTCAGCCCTAAAACCGCAACCTTTCAATACATCAATTGCATCCTCTCTCTTCATATCCATCTTTATGAGTAAACATGAAATGTCAAGGAATATACGCTTCTCTTCTGCATCCAACCCATCAAAACTGATCTTCAACACATCCTGCAGATGTCGTGGACGAATCCGTTTCAACTTTTGCAGAGCATCTTCCCATTCCTCTTTTCTCCTCTTATCCACCAAATAAGAACCAAATACTTCCAGAGCCAATGGCAGACCTCCGGTAAGTGACACCATTTCCTCGGACAGACTAAAAAATCTGTCAATGGGTTTCTCTCTTCTCAGTGCATGGTAGCTAAAAAGTTTTAGTGCGTCAGAGGAATCCAACTCTCTGACCTCATAAAACGCAGTGTCAAGATGCTCGGGTAGAACTTCTGTGTCTCTTGTGGTAATTATGATTCTACTTCCTTCAGAAAACCATTCTCTTCTTCCAATGAGTGCTTCCAGCTGACTTACATTGCCAACATCATCCAAAACAACAAGAACTCGCTTCTCCTGAAGTACCTCTTTGATTGCAGCGACAGAATACACAGGAGACTTACCCGAGGAAAGGTCATGGATAAGTTTGTTCTGAAGGGATGCTAAATCTGCCTCTTTTGCAGAATTCTCTCTTACTTCTGAAATGAAACTAAGGCAGTCAAAACGACCAACAATTTTATTACAAAGAGCCTTAGCAAGGGTTGTCTTACCAACCCCACCCATCCCATATAATCCAAGAACTCGAGCACCATTGGATTTAACATCCAACATACTCATAAGGTTTTCAAGATGAGAACCAAGTCCAACTGTATATGTAGCCAGACCCACTGGAGTATTGTCAAGTTCAGTCAACACTCTTTTGACTAAAGATTCAATCAACCGCTCTTTCGCATCAGCGTCGCTTTCACTAACAAGAATTCAAAAATGAGAAACTAAGGATGTCAATTATAAGACTTCAATGATCATTCCTATTACAATAATACACATTCTTTGAACTCTTAAGGCTTGCAGTGATACGAAGTCATTCCATATCTATCTAGCATGCAGGATCGAAATCATACGCACATAAACACATAATAGGTGAGAATAATATGTGGAGTTTTGCTACACAAAAGCGGGTGTGTTTAAGTGAGACCTACCATAATTTTAAAAAAACTAAAACATTGATATTTTTTAGCATTGTTGATATGGAAAGTTTCCACATCAACGGTGTACTGGGTGTATTAAAAAGAAAGATTCTAAATATATTTTCTCTAATATATGAATTGGAAAATTGTCTCTCTAGAGCATTACTGTGACACCTTAAATGAGGCCTGTGGGCTAATGCATCAACTTATGATTGACCAAATGATGATGTAAAAGCATCGGCTTCTATAACAACTAGCCGTTGACTAATTCCTAGGAGTTGGCTCAATTGGTAAAGGCACTGGGCTTGGGGGCCAAGGGGTATGCTCCTCCTAGGTCTAAGATTTAAATCCCCTTGGGTGCAAACAATCTCTAGGGTTCATTGAACTGTTGGACTCTCCTCTTAAATTACCCAAGGTACACTTGTAGGAAACTTCTTAAGCACTCCCAATGGCTCTTGTAAAATACAATTTTTTGTATAATATAAAGAAAATTTGTCAAAAGTAGCTTCCAATGGGTTTTGTATCTTCTTCTTTATTTTACATTTTGCAATAGTAATTCTCTATATGTAGCGAATACTATTCATCCTCTAAAACATTTTTAATTACTTTCTCTCTCATTTGATAGTTATTTGGTGTTATGAGTTTCATTTGAAATGAATAAAAAATATTAAAAAAAGGAATATTTAAATGATATAAAGAAAAAATAGATAATCTGATGTATGGTATATTGTAAAAGTCAGTGTGTAAAATAGAAAAAGTAAGTTTTGGTGATGTATTTTAAATGATAAGATACATAAACCATTGGGAGTGCTCTTACCAAAAGCCTGTGCACCCAAGAATTAGTTGGGACGCTATTCCGGACACCCTATGCCAATAAAAAAAGAAACAACTAGTCTTTGACTCACAAAATGTGCACAAGTAATGCATGACAGTATAATTACATGACTGTCATGCATTATTTGTCCAAAATTTTTATCACAAAAGAGTCTAAAATGGAAAAATATTATTATAATCTTGAGGAATGGGTATTTTTATTTCTCAAACAAACATCAAAATTAATCAGTAAGAAAACAAAGAGTTGCAGAATACTAGAGGAAGCCAAATGAATAAATTACCAAGAGTCAACTAATGGGAAATCTATAACCACTTTAAGAGTTTTTCCTCTATTGAATTATTATTCATAAATGGTAGGAAACTCTTCGTCTTCAAGTCTCTTTCTTTTTTTAATTTTAATATCAAAAAATTGAGTAGGTTTATTGTGATAATAAGGACAATATAATAAAAGGTCTTTTTAGAATACGAAGGGTTGGGATTGATCAATCAAATAAAATGAAAAGTTAAATGAAATGATGAGGTGCTCAATATAATACAAAGAATATGCTTAAAGAATTATACAGATAATAAAAATTTCTAGAGACTCATTGGTCATATCGATTGTACAAGAGACACCAGAATATTGGTGCATCATGTCTAATATTCAGTGAGATAGGATGCAAATCGTCAAAATGTTATTGTCCTCGGCGTTATAAACAGAGGCCAATCCCCGCCAGGGGAGGGGTTTGTAACTTAAAAAAGCCCCACAAAAGTTTGAAATCCCCTGGAAAAAAACCTTTTTTGTTTTTTCAAAACTTCTCAACTCATCTCATCTCATTTAATCATTACAATTTTTTTAAATTCCCACACAAAATAAAATAAATAATTCAACTTTTTCAAATCTCAAAACAAAAATCATATTAAAAAATATATTCTAATAATATTTTATTCAACTTTTTAACTTTAATCTCAACTCATCTCATCCCATCCCATCTCATTTCCAAAACAAACGAGGAACAAAACTATGAGATTCTCTCTCCAACAAGTAAATAAAATAATATTAAAATATTATTTTAACTTTATAATATTTTTTCAACTTTTTCTCCAATTTTTCAGAAGCTAATAAAACGCCTTAACTCAAACTATTTTACTAACATTTACATATCATTTGACTACTATTCACAAAATTCTGAAATAATCCAAGCGTCCAAATGAGCCCACCATATGTGAGAATCATCAATCCATTAAGGAAAAAAAAATATTTTCATACTTTCTTCTCCATTAAATCAAATAGCTGAAATGAGATCTACACTCAAGTTCCAGCTTAATGTCATTAACTAAACTTTTTTCAATAGTAACATTCTTCCACAGTTTTTTCAAAGGATATTTAATAGGCAGATTTCAAATATTGGTGTAAAATGTTATTAATAAAATATATATATATCTTAGGGGGGTGCAAAATGAGACATTTTATAGTTTAGGGTGAAAAGTGATCGCAATTTGTGAGTGAACAAGATAGAAGAGGCCTGGAAACTAGATGCATGGAAATTTCAAGCGGAATTAAAAAGTTTCCCCCCTTGTGGAAATCAACAGTTGAGGATAAAAGGATATTAAAAGCTTAATGCACATCTAATGAAACATTGAAAAGGGTAGTGAGGGTAAACAAATAGAAGTTTATACCACAAACTCTTTTTCATAAGAAACGTGGAAGTTGATAGAATTTCCCCTTTCAATAGCCGTAAAAGATGCTGCCCAAAAACTGGCATTTAATACTACTTATTTTGGAGCAGTTGCCACATGCTATTCTTCTTCCCAAGTAAAGTATAATTAAGCTTAACCCAAAAGACCCAATTCGGCCCTAACCCACGTCTCCAATTCCATCAACGGTCTAAAACCAAAAAGAAACAAAAATCTTCGTATCAATTCGAAACAACGTCACGAAGCATAAGCATTAAAAGAGACCCCAAATGTTACTACGCATAAAACAAACAGTCCGAGGAGACACCGATTACCTTAAATTGAAGACCGAAGGGAAAATCCCTCTTGAAGAAAAAGCCTTTTAAGGGTTGAAGGAAAACCCTTATCTTCCTCTTCGATCCCCAAGTAAAGTATAATCTTAACCTAAAAAGGACATTAGTTCAGCCCTAAGGCTGTAACCCTCGTCTCCGATTCAATCAGACATTGCAACGAAAAACCAAGGAGTCACATGAGGATCCTCGTATAAACTCGCAACAACATGAAACACAATTAAGAACTCGAAAAAGGATGATTAGAAGGGTTTCGGCACGTGCATTATTTTTCTGTTAAGTGAATATCTTGATAATCAGACTAGGGATTTTGAAAGAGTCATTGTACCACTATTTGAAGGAAACAAGGCAAAGAGGATAGTTATATATATACCACCTCTTATCGAAAGGCCAACCAACAATTGCACCAGCCTTTTCCATAGCTTTCCTCCAGCACATAACCTTGTCCTTATACTTATGCGTATTTTCATGGTTTCTAAAGTGTTCTTCGAAAGGTCCCCTCTGTCGCCGAACGTCCGACGGGTTGACTTGGTAGAAGACGGGGAGAAGGAGCCTCCCGTACTCGCATATCTTGGAAAGTTCCTCCAGGCACCAATGCGAAGACGCGTAGTTCGGGGATATGATGGCGATGGAAGCGGCCGAGTCCTCGATGGCCTCGAACAGACCTGGCTGGATCTCGTCCCCCCCACGCAAACCCTCATCGTCGAAGAAGACTCGAACGCCCTGTTCCTCGAGAGACTTGTAGAGGCCGTAAGTGAAGGTGTGGCGGGTGTCTTCGCCTCTGAAGCTCAGGAACACGTCCCACCGGTGCCTGAAGTCTGAAGCGGATGGTACGGAAACAGCGTTGATGTCCATTTCTTTTTGAACTATTCGTCAGACTCTCTGAGATGGATATCAGCATCTAATTGATTCAAGAGGACGTGCTCTCTGCAGTATCCATGTCTCTTTTGCATTATTCATGCTTTCTTTGACTCAGCGTTTGTTAGTGGTTTAGATGGCACGACACATCACATCTCATTCCACTACACTATCACATCTCATTTTCCGCCTCTGTCGGCCCCATTTTACCGTTCAGTAAAATGTTTTTTTTTTTTTTTAACTTAACGATAAAGAAAATGATTTTTTAAATATATTGATGTAATTTTTTAACTTTTTAAAAATATTTAAATATATTTAAAAAATATAAATTAAATTAAATTATCAAAACAAAGAAAAAATATAAAGAGAAGTCACTATAGTGGAAGCAGCCACTACACATCTTAC
>QEOT01123786.1:59983-76390 GCA_003123785.1 Pterocarya stenoptera
TTTTTTTTTTTCCTTCTACGTGCTCGTCTTTGTTATTCTGTTGAGTATAAGCCAGGCAGTGCTGATCTCGATGTTTGATGACGAACTTTTTCACTTTTTGAAATGGATTGTCCCTTCCACTCATTACATGTCAAAGACTGCCTACCCATTTTACCTTTTATACCTATGAAAAATTATTTTCATAAATTTTATATACCGTACATCATATATTTTTATAATTTTTTTAATCAAATTTATATTATATAAATGATGAATAAAAAAATTAATTATTTAAAAAAATAAAACGAAAAAAAGTTTTAAAAATTTTAAAAAAATAAAAAAAAGTTTGATGTGTGATGTATAGGCCTATAAATAGCAATGCTCTTATACATATATATATATACTAGTAGAAGATGTTATGTGTCTAGGCACGTATGCCCAGTTAAATATTTTTTATATTTTTTTCCAATTAACAAGACACATCTCTAAATTACAGAATTTTCACAAGCAGATAAAAACCAAAAAAATAAGCCATTATTACATAGTCATAACTGTTGAGGTGGAGGTGAAGGACGAGGGAAAACGTTTGGCATTATGTCCCAACCCATTGAATCAGCATATTGACAAGCGTTGGTGTCAAGTTAGAAGTTTTTCAAGTTGAGACTCCTCAGGTCAACTTAAGGGTTGGCCAGTAGGTGCATCTTCAAACGTGCCAACCCAGCATCATACCCATATGCAAAGGCCCTATCCCGGACAGTTTGGGCTGCTAAGAGTTGGGGGTGCAGGCGGACAATCTCGTTGTTCGCAGTAGTTAGCTCAGCATCTAATCTTCTTCACGCCTCCCTCAACTCCTTCACCTCCCTTAACTCCTTCACCTCCTAAGACATTCTCAACAAACTCGCCATATTCTTATCCTGGCGAGCGTCAACATCAACACGCTCCTTCTTATATCTGTTAAAGGTGGCCCGAGCCTCAACCAACTCCCCTTGCAACTCGTTGATTTTGTTGTCCTTCTCATGGCGCTCCTTCCAGAACGCCTTTTTTCTTTTAGCCAACTCCTTGGCCACCCTCTCGCACTCTTTCTCAGAGGAAGCCAAAGCAGTGGCTGCCTCCTTGGATTTCCTCTCAGCATCAACACGGGAGTACTCAGAGAAGTCCAACATCCCCTGAAGACGCAGGACCTTTGCCCGAGTGGTAGCTCTCTTCAGTTTAGCCACATGCAAAGTAAAGCTGTCTCGGGCATGGAGACTTTCAACACAAAGAAGTTCAGACCGAAGGTTGAAGGATTTGTAACGAAGAGAATCAAGGTCAGCCTCCAAGGATCGAGCGTAGCCATCAGCCTGCTCCAGACTGACCCTACCCTCCATGATCCAAAACGCCAAGACATCAACGTTCTACACAAGCATTATAAAGTTAGAATATAACACACGTCTAATAAAGTACATGCAAAAAAAAAAATAGATGATATGACAAGTGAGCCTTATTGGAGCTAACATTCTCTTTAGGTGCTTTGTCATCTTTACGACAGCCTCCGAGGAGGCAGAGAAGTACGGAGATCGGCATCTTCCTCCCAGTCGACATCTACTATTGAACTGGTTTTAGCCTGTTGAGGATCCATATCCCTCTACTCTATCTTTAATTTTAATTTTGTTGAGGATTCTGATTCAAAGGCTCGAGGCTCTCCATTTTATTTTTGTGAATTCAGAAGGCTCCAATTTTATAGCATTTGTCGGGACCCAGGCAGCTCTAGGTTTTGCGGTATTTTGTCGGGTTCCAAATTTTTTAGTTTTTTCTTTCTGCTTGACGCAGGTACTTTAACTCCCTTTTTTGCATCATCGGTGTCGATTCAACAATTCCAGGAGAAACACGTTACCTAGTTGAGCGAAAAAAAAAAAAAAAATTTACTACTCAATTGTTTGAATTTTATTTATACGGTTTGAACTGATTTTTCATGTCTTAGGTGAGAGATAAAATGAGTATACACAACTTAGAGATAAACATGAATGATGCATGCCTGAAAACATTTTTATTTCATAATCTCAAACGACTTATAAAAACTTGAGAGTTTTAGCCTCACTTTTCAAGTGCTCTTGTTCTTCATAAATCAGCATGTTATCCTTATCTAAAGGAGCAGGAAGTCGAAATGAAAAGGCAAGTAAGGATTTTAAATTCTTATTCTCCTGCTTTAAGTCTCCTATGTTTTTGTTAGATTCATGAACAAGTCGTTGAAGTTCATAAATTTTCTCTTTAAGCTTTTCAACCTCACGAGTTCTGGATTACAATCGTTGAGAAAATCCAACTATGCTTGATGAGTATCGAGTGCCGAGACTTACCAGTTCATAAATGACGTCATCATCTGACTTGTTAGTCAAATCATTCTCATGCTGCATGGCACCTATGGTGGATGTAGAAATAATTGGTAACCACGATGGAAAATGCCCCATATGATGAAAAATGGGATTTTTGAAAAAAAAATTGCTGAGCCATTAAAGAAAATCTTAGAAAACGAGAATGTAGATGAATTTCAGAGAACAAAAAAGAGTTGATGCAAATGAAATGAAACTCAAGACTGATTTTTTAAGGATGAAAATGAGAATAAGACAAGCTATCAGATTACAGGATATGCTAGGTACACATTTTATTTAGCTAAAACAGCAAGATTAATTGTAGACTACTCCTATGTTTTTCGTAAACACTGAATCTTTGCTGTTAACCGCTGCTATTCACTTTATATTTGTACCCCCTCTCGTTTCAGCTCCTCTATGCATGGTTGCATGTCTTGGGCATACGGTTCACATATTTCTTCAACTTCCTATTTTCACGTTTTAATATTTTATTCTTTTTTCTTTTATTGGCAAGTCTTTGTTGCAACTCATTTGTTTGAATTTTAAGCTGATCAACCTCACTACCTCGTAACAGTAACTTACGAGACATGGTTGTAATAGCGCCAGCATATTGAACACTGAGCATTCTCGATCCTTCAACAACCTTAGCATCAGTCCTACTAAAAAAATACATCTCAGACCCTATCATAGCGTCGATGGCCTTAGGATTAAAGATGAGTGGTTGAGGCATAAATGGCTCCTGATTCAAATCAGGAACATTATTAGAAGAATGTTGCTCGGCCATTTGAGAGATTGTGAGAAATGTGATAAATGCAGAGGAATTGTTCTATGTGTATTTTGAAGAGTGAGAATGGTCTTTTAAATATAGACCCGGAGCCTTCAAGGATCTGCGAAAGCTTACCTAGGGCGGAGCTCAAAGCTCTAAAGCATTTGTCCACTCACACTTTATAGCACGAATCAGGGCTCGGGGTAGAGCTCAAGGCTCTACAGCTCTTGATCTTTATAGCACAAATTAGAGATGAAAGAGTCGTTGATTTACAATATTTGTTAGACTCCGAAATTTACAACACTTGTCGACAATTTGTATCCAAAACACAAATGCAACTGAACATTGGAATTAACTCGTGAACAATGGGGCCTTCTCTTTTATAATTACAAGTTGTCTTTTAACTAATGTGTAGAAGCATTTACCTTGGATTTATTGGTGAGGACAAGTTGTCTTAATGAATAATTTAATGCATAGAGAAAAAAATNTGATGGAAAATGCCCCATATGATGAAAAATGGGATTTTTGAAAAAAAAATTGCTGAGCCATTAAAGAAAATCTTAGAAAACGAGAATGTAGATGAATTTCAGAGAACAAAAAAGAGTTGATGCAAATGAAATGAAACTCAAGACTAATTTTTTAAGGATGAAAATGAGAATAAGACAAGCTATCAGATTACAGGATATGCTAGGTACACATTTTATTTAGCTAAAACAGCAAGATTAATTATAGACTACTCCTATGTTTTTCGTAAACACTGAATCTCTGCTGTTAACCGCTGCCATTCACTTTATATTTGTACCCCCTCTCGTTTCAGCTCCTCTATGCATGGTTGCATGTCTTGGGCATACGGTTCACATATTTCTTCAACTTCCTATTTTCACGTTTTAATATTTTATTCTTTTTTCTTTTATTGGCAAGTCTTTGTTGCAACTCATTTGTTTGAATTTTAAGCTGATCAACCTCACTACCTCGTAACAGTAACTTACGAGACATGGTTGTAATAGCGCCAGCATATTGAACACTGAGCATTCTCGATCCTTCAACAACCTTAGCATCAGTCCTACTAAAAAAATACATCTCAGACCCTATCATAGCGTCGATGGCCTTAGGATTAAAGATGAGTGGTTGAGGCATAAATGGCTCCTGATTCAAATCAGGAACATTATTAGAAGAATGTTGCTCGGCCATTTGAGAGATTGTGAGAAATGTGATAAATGCAAAGGAATTGTTCTATGTGTATTTTGAAGAGTGAGAATGGTCTTTTAAATATAGACCCGGAGCCTTCAAGGATCTGCGAAAGCTTACCTAGGGCGGAGCTCAAAGCTCTAAAGCATTTGTCCACTCACACTTTATAGCACGAATCAGGGCTCGGGGTAGAGCTCAAGGCTCTACAGCTCTTGATCTTTATAGCACAAATTAGAGATGAAAGAGTCGTTGATTTACAATATTTGTTAGACTCCGAAATTTACAACACTTGTCGACAATTTGTATCCAAAACACAAATGCAACTGAACAGTGGAATTAACTCGTGAACAATGGGGCCTTCTCTTTTATAATTACAAGTTGTCTTTTAACTAATGTGTAGAAGCATTTACCTTGAATTTATTGGTGAGGACAAGTTGTCTTAATGAATAATTTAATGCATAGAGAAAAAAATTAGAAGAAGCAAACTTTAGCAAATATTTTGGATAATGATAGGTCGGCAAGTATAAAAATTTACGACACTTGTCAATAGTTTGTTTTTTTTTGGTCATTTTTCTTTTCCTATTTTTTAAATATTTTAAATATTTTTAAAACATTAAAAAAATTACCAAATGTATATTTTTGGTATTTTTAATATATTTTTTGTCTTTTTTTATTTTGTTGAAGTCGTTTGATCATCATCACTTTCATCTCTGTTAATACTTTCATCATCATTACTTTTGATCATTGTAATTCAAATAAAATTTATTTTTTTGTTTTCTTTTCAGATCATAGACTCTATTTGAAAGGCATGTAACTAAAAAAACAAAGATGATTGATAAGACTGAATAAAGCATAAAGGTCTGGATATATTACTGTTAATTTTCGACATACTGATCAAGGCATCACTTTTATCTAAAAGATGAATATTAATTAGTGGTCATCATGTCACATTTGGTTGGAGCGATTACAAATAGAGAATATGAAAGCCTGAAGAAGAAAATGAGTAATGTCTATTATATTTTCTTACCTACTCTTCTCTTAGTCTATATAATATATTAACCCCCTCACCTTATCTATCTATAATTATTTTAGCTCTTTTTTTATATTTACCGACATCTTTTCAAATAAAAAAACCTTTAAATGTGGATAAAATTTTAAACTAATGTTATCTTCTAATAGTTTCTTATGGGTCAACCTATCTAATTATTTCAAGTTATTTTAATTTTATCTCCGTGGACCAGGCAGCTATGATCATTTAACTTGGCCAAAGATTATCATTAAAGGATCCTAATCATTCAAGTTAGTCAAAGAAGATTGATATTGGAGCCAGCAATTGAGTCTACTTGAATAGAGCTGCAGATCAAAATTGCCGATACTTGTCCGCAAGTAATTATGTTTCACGATTGTGTTTTAACTTATTTGATTTCATCGTTACATAAATATTTAGCCATCGTTCCTAATCGTTCTTAGGAAGATTGATATTGGAGCCTGCAAGTGAGTCTACTTGAATGGAGGATTTTAGCTGTAGGTGTAAATGAAATTAGTAGATGGAAATTCAATTCATATTTTTCAAAGAGTGGAAGAATCCCACATGGAAAGAGTACTGCATGTCAGTTGAAAATGATGATTGTCTTCTCTCTTATCCCTTCGTCACATGTACTCGATTACTATGTGCATTATCCAAAATATTACTCTTACATTTTCACTAGATGGTAATTATGCTTTGAGGAGTTAATGATATGCCATCATAAAAGTTTTGGACATGGGGTTTCGCTATACATAAGGCATGTTGTCTAGACTCTAGAGTGTTTTTTTTTTTTTTTTTAATAATGATACTATGTCTCTTCAATTTATATCCTCATTTTAACCGTTCATGCATTTAATTTTTTTAATGGTTAAGGAAATGACTATTAATGTACAAAAATTCAAGTGCATTATTATGAACTATATTATGAACCATATTTATAGTAAGTTATCTTGTCCATACAAAAAATAAAATAAAATACAAAATAAAATAAAAGATATAATATTGGCAACTCAGGTTCTCATTTTGATTGCTTGAAATCCAAAGGAAATTTTGAACTGTGCTTCATACATTCACAAACAGAAATGAACATATAATATTTAAGAGTTATGTTGTTTTATTTACAGTAGAATAGAAAGGATGTTGAATTTTTTGTGGCGTAGCTGCCTCCGGCATGTCCCTGATTGGCAATATACTCCAGTCGCTTTAATGAATTGGATTTCCCGCAGCTTGTTCACTGTAAGCAAGAAATTTGATCCCGCAGCATGTTTCGCGTATGCCCCGCATGCTCTCTTTTCTTCCTTTTTTGTTTTTTTTGTTTTTTGTCTTCACCTTGCGCCCAATGACTCCAATCAAACGAAAAAGCAAGTATAAAAAACAAATAAGATTTACATAAACATATTAAAATAAAGAAATGAAACAAAAAAAAATGCCTAGAGATCAACAAAACTGCTCCACCACAGAGGAAAGACACCATTTTTATATGAGGAGAAAGACGACCACCATGACTTCAAATCTTGCTTTAGGGTGATTGCTCTGATTCACTCCCACTATTGCGATGAGAGAGTTGTTAGCTCCAAACGGTGATGCGAAGAGGCCCGAATCAAAGCGATCTTCTATTCCACGGTCTTACCAGAGTCCAAGTGTTGGCTTAGATCTGTTGCACACATGCTTCAACTCGCCCGAGTTGACTCAACTCTATTTTTACATTTGTGCTCAAATCGTCCCAATTACTGCGGCGTATTTCACCTTTTAACCCACTCTCCCTCCACGCCTCTGATCATAATTAGCAAGTTCTTCATAGTTGATTTGTGCATGTTTTTGTGAAGACTACAACGAGAAAAACTTAGAAAAAAAAAACTGCAATCCTCAAATCAAGATCAAAACATGAAAAAAAAAAAACCCTACAATCCTCAAACCAGCTTCAACAACATGAAAAGAAAGAGAAAGAGAGAGAGAGAGGTAGTGTGCTTCAGTAACAGAGAGAATAAGAGAAAGAGAAAGCTAGAAAGAGAATTTGAAGATGGGGTGTTAGGAGAGAGAGAGAGTTTTGTGAGAAAGTGGTGATGGAACGAAAGAATAAATATTGCTAGTCTTAGTTGTCTATGATTTGTGTGGTCTAAAATACTCTCATATAAAACAAAATCATGTGAGGGACAAAAAAAAGACAAAGCTGTAATAAAAAAGCAAAACTGAAAATTAAAAGAACAGAGGGATACGAAAGGAAAACAACCAAAACAAAAAGACAAAGCTGGAATAAAAATGTGGTCGAAATTTTACTGTAGATTCCTGGATAGCCTCTTTTATTCATAGAATAGATATATGGGTGGGGCTTTTACCGTTGGGCGTTAGTTGTTTTTTTTTTTTAACTTTTTATATTTTTTTAATACATTTAAAGATTTTTAAACAATAAAAAAATCTCAATACACTTAAAATCACTACTTTAATCATTAAATAAAAAAAAATTGACAAACGGTCAAATAGAGTGATTCAAATGGAAGGACAAAATAATATTTTCCATATATATATATATAAAGAATAATGAGAGGGTGGCCTACATGGTCACAAGTGTGATTGTGTTTCTCAATGACGACGACCTCAGATACGGTCAGGTCTTTGGTCATCTAGGTCCGACAGCCTTTGAAGTTCAAACAAAAAAAACTTTCATCTCCCTCACCTCAAACAAAAAACTTCATTTCCCTCCTCCACATGCAGTCTTGTTCCTATGGGGACACAAAGCTACGCACCAAAAAGGGATTTGTTTGCTTCTTTTTTTATTATCATCCTTTGCTTCTTCTTTCTCCCCCGCCTCCATAACTTTTTTTTTTTTGTCAGCTTTATTTTTTGAAGGCCATGATTTTGATTTATTGAAAGAGAAGAGACACAGCCATCGGGAGAGAAAGAAACAGAAGGGAAGAGAAGGAACGAGGAGAACGAGTAGTGCTACAAGACGGTGGATGTAGCGAACAAAAATCTTTTTTTTTTCATTATTATTTTTTAATTCTTAACTATTTTTAAAAAATTATTCACTATATTACTATAAAAAAACATTTCCTTACTCATAAAATAAATAAATAAATAAATTATCGGATCTAGATCCAACATTAGCATTTTTGAGGAAATGAGAGAGTAAGTGAGAGAAAAAGATAGCGTTTTTTTATTGAGTAATGTTAGAAAGAAGTCACTGTAGCAGACTTTGCACTTACTATATAACTTCTTCTCCTCCTCTCATTTTTTTTTTCTTCTCCTTCTCTCATAATTTTAACTTTAAGAGATGGATGGTCTAGATGAAACCACATATTATGTACAAAAGTGGCTACTACCAACAGTGACTTCTCCCAAGAATTTTTCTTTTTTATTTGTAATTTGAAAACCGTCGGCATCCAGATCGAATTCGTCACGTGTGCGGTGTAAGAAATTTCGACTGGCGGATGAATAGAATTAGATACGGTTTGAATAAGGAGATAAGATAAGATAATTTTAATTGAAAATTAAATAAAATATTATTTTTTAATATTATTATTGTTTTAGAATTTGAAATATATTGAATTAAGATTTGAAAAAGTTGAATTTTTTATTATATTTTATGTAAAAATTTAAGAAAGTTGTAATAATGAGATAAGATGAGATGTGATGGTTTCTAAATCCAAATGGCCTCTTACTCTTATATCTTATATCGATATTTAATTATTAAAATATAAAAAGAATTTCTTTTTAAAAAGTTTTAAAATAAAAGTTATATTCGAAAATTATTTTTTAATAATATTTTCATATTTTAATTTAATTTTTTTCTTTTTTAAAATGTCATAAAAATTTTTAATTTAAATCATTTAACTACTATTTATAAATTATTTAATTATCATTTACAAATCATATCATCTCATTTTACTATCTAAACAAAGCCTTAATTTTTGTTACTTTTAGCTATCTTTAATTACGTAGTACATTTTAGTTTAATTACGTAGGTACATTTTAATTAAGTGTCTTCTAAATTATTAATAGAATAAAATATTTGATATCTAATACACTATTATTCATAAGAGTACTGCTCCTCAGGTTGCATTTGAGTGGTAAGGTGATCTCAGATATTCTCTGAATAATAGTGAAAAGTAATAAAAGAAAATAGATTAAAAATAATAAATAATGTGGAAGTATTATGAGATTCTCATAATACTATACTATCTAAACTAACCCTTAGGTTATTTTTGGGTAGTGAACTATTTTTAAATATTCTGTAAATAGTAGTGAAAAAATAATGATAGAATATTAAATAATAATGAATAATATTAAAAAGTATGTACAAAATAATAATAAAATAGTAAATAGTAATAAAGTATTATAAAAATAGATATTTCAATATCCAAACTAGCCTTTAGTTAATCATATGAAGCTTCTCGCTTAGATAACTCTTTGTGCAATGTGGTTCGTTAAAAAAAAAAAAAACAAACATATTTAAAACAAAAGTATGCTTGAAAACATAAGAAGATGAAACTTTAAGTTATTTTATTACTTTTATGTTTTTGTTTTTTTAATTTTTAATATTTTTTATAAGCCACATAGCACCATGTGGTCAATAAGATCATCTTAGCAGTAAGTTTTAGATAGATAAATAGTATTATTCTCATACATAATTCTATATATAATAATTGTAACAACCAGCCAAGATATATATCATTATGTGTTTAGTATTAAGAGTGCTCTCCCCACACCCCACGCTCGCGAGCGGGGCCTGAATCCCCCACCGCATCTAGGGGTAAGGCCCCTAGTCTGTGTGTCTGGATTCATGGGCAGACCCATGGCTCGTCGCCCACTGTTGTAACGATCCAATCCAATATTATTACGAATAAGTTATGAATAATTTTATTAAGTCTAAATTAAGCTAATAAACTAAATGAGAATTGGCCCGAAAAATTGATAAGACAGGTGGTATTATTTTTGGAGGTTGAGCTGAGCCTTATAATTCAAAAAAGCCCAAAACTCGCACTCGCAAAACCTGAGGCACACACATGTTTCCTTTAAACCGTGAAAACCAACTTAGTTCATGGTCAGTTTCTCCTCCCCGCACGTCTCCACTCCCATACACATGCACGTCTCTATTCTAGGTTTCCTTTTGATTCTCAATCACCTTTATATAAATATATATATATATTCGGTTAGATCTCCTACATGAAAGAAAACCTCACGCCGCAAACCTTCCCCATGCACGTCTAAGCCCCTACTTCACAACAAACCATCTTCTACATCATGTCGTCAACCTCATCGAGCCACAACCCAACCACCATAGAAGACGTCGGAACACTATCTCGGCTGCCCAAAAATTTTTGCCCCTGCACCTTGACGTTTGGACCGAGAGAAAGCAACTGCCCAGCCATGCGAAACTGTATAACCACCGCGGAAACCACCTTGTCCAGATCACGCCAACCCCACTTTAAGGGACGTCGGAGTACCACACACAGCACCAAAACAACCGGCCGATTATACCCCGTCGAGCCCATTTCTTTCCGATAAGCTCACTACCGTCCACCAACCTCCTCTCTCTCTCTCTCTCTCTCTCTCTCTCCTTCTCGGTTGTTTCAGCTTGACAGTACTCTCTCTCCCTCTCTCGGCGTCACACTACCACTGTCTAAAGAATACAATCGCGTCGCCAGTCTTTCCCCAACCACCCAGAGCCACCGTTGTCTCACCCAGCTCAGCCACGTGCTCCTCCTCCACTTGGTGAGCCCCTACCTCGCACACCTCTCTCATTGCCCTCTGTTTCTCTACAGAATATATTTGTTGCTTTTGGGTTTTAATTTACTAAGGCCTAGTTTGGATGGTGAGAAGTGTTGAGAAGTGTTGTGAATAGTTGTGAATAGAGATTGAAGTGAATTTGTGGATCCCATTGAAAGTGTTTTGAGTTATTTGAATGTATGAAGTATGTTAAGTTATTGACTTTTGGATAGGTGATTGAAAAAGATGTGGGTCCTATAAATATTATAGTGATTTTATAATAATGATAAATATTATAATAATTTGTTTATTCTTATTTTAGATTATAATGATTTTATTTTATTTTTATATTATAGTATTTTTTCTCTTTCCTCACTTTCCCTCTCTCTCTCTCTCTCCTCTGCCCGATTCCCTAACGCCCGAAATGGACAATATTTGGCCCGATTCCCTTACGCCCGAAATGGGTTTCTGCTGGTTTGGTCGCCACCGTGCACCGCCCGGCCTCACTGCCACCACCGGTGACTTCCTCTCATGTCGGCGACTCCCCCATCTAGCACAGATCTCCCCCATGTGCGGCTCTCTCTCTCTCCTCTGCGGTAACCCAACCGAAACCCATTTTGGTTGTTTTTGTCCACTTGGGCTGCCGTACACAGCCACTCAGGCGACCGCACCTCTACTACCTCACACCAGCGACCACCTCTCGCAGACCCAACCACCATGAATCTCCCTCTCCCTCTCCGTCGCACACACGCAAACTGAAACACATAAATGGGTTTCACTCGAGCTTGCCACCGCATCTCCACCACCACTTCACACGGAACTCGAGGCCACCACCACCTCACACGAGCTTGAGGCCACTGCACATATTTTGTGGTGGATCCGTTGGTTTGGAGAAGAATTTTATGGGAGGCCGAACTGCGAAGAGAGAGGGAGGAAGAGAGAAGTCATGTGGGAAGTATTCTCTCCGTACGAAAATGTTTTGTTTGGATGTAAAACACTTCTCACCCGTACAAACATATCTCAGAGTAGTTGAAGTATTTTCAGTGTTCAAACATAGCCTAAGTGCAGGTGTTAAAGGAGATTACTTTTATGCCCTTTCTAATCTAGTGATTGTTTTAAATATAATTACATTTATAACCTTACATTTAAGTATATGTTAATTATGGATATTATTATGTCATTTTATTTGAAGTTGAATTGGGCTTAATATTTTAAAGGTGAGTTTTTATTTAAATAAATATTTTAGTTAAATGTTCATTTTTATAAGAAATTGTTGAAAGAATTTGAAATATATTTTAAAGTATACTATCAAGCCTAATATTTTGTTAATATTCCTTTGTATATTTGGTAGAATTTTATTATGTTAAGAATATTCAAATAATATTAATATTTATTAGATTGCTTATAAGATTAAATAATTATGTTAAGAAATGAAACCTAATTTATGAATTGATGTTTTTATGACTTATTTAAAATAGTCAAAGTATTCTACTAAATTATAATATGTTATTAGTATTTAAGTAAATTAAAGCATTAGAATTTATTAATTATGGTGGTAAACAAAAGATGTATTTGACTATCTTCTAGATTATAAATTTAATTAAGTAGGATATTAGTACATGTTATTCCTAGACAAATTTAGTGATAGTTAATATTGTATATAGGTGACGAGCTAAGAAGTGAGATTCAAGAAGAAGCATAGCGATGCAAGTAATTTGATTATAAATTATGATCATCACAGTTTTAGCTTATATATAAGTATTATTTAAGCTAGTTCATTGACAACCATTATTTAGGTACCACTCATGTCATATGCAAACATGTCATCTAACATAGTATACGATCATGTCATTCCGCATCATGTTTAAATTTAGAAATTATAATTATGTATGTATTATGTCATGCATCTTATTTGTATAAGACACGTAAGCTATCTTAAGTTCAAGTGTAAAATAAGATAAGATCAATTAATCAAATAGTCATTCAGATGCATGGTACTAATACAGTTCAGTTTCAGGGTGGATGTGCAAGCCACGGATTCAAGTGTGGTCCACCATAATATGTCAGAATACTATCAGCGGCTCTCCTCGTGGCCACGGGACGTGGGGCCAGTGCACAACCTCGTACACAGGGTTAAGTGTGTTGGCCACTTAATTCAATCAGTTAAATAATATCAATCAATTAATTCAGATAAATCAGTCATGCATAGCTTACAAATCAGTATGAACAGTCATGAATTTTTAAACTCTTAACATGAAAACTTTTATGAAAACCTTATGTTTATTATGTTAACGTTGTGATGGATTTCTTGCTGAGTTTTCAACTCACTTTAGTTTGTTTTCATGTTTTTAACCACCTAAGTGAGGATGATGAATACAAGCAGACAAACCAGGATTAGAAGGAGCAATTGATTTAGTTTCAGACCTTCTAGAATAAAATTGATTTTATGACATAAATTTATTCAGTTTATTCTTTTAAGTTTTTAAAGACATTTTATTAGACAATTCTTTTTATGAAATAAATGCTAACTGCATGTTATTTAATATGATATCTCTTGTCCGGTTTATTTTATGAAAAACATGTGACACACCTAGCTTACGGGAAGGGACTGTTACACCTGTCCACCACCCACCCAACACTTTTCCAGTTGAAAAAAAAAAAAAGAAAAGAAAAACTCAAAACAAGGTGGAAATGAACAAAGTTACAAAATTAATATAACATAAAATTTTAATCTTAAACATAAATATTAATATTAAGTTATTAATATAATCTTACTTTTGATATATATATTTCTTTTATAAATATATTTTTACATTTGATCATATATACTCATAAAGAAAATATAGAACTTATATAAACTATAGTTAAATTCAATACTATACTAATATGTGTTAATTATTATAAAATAATTTTCTTATACTATAATATAAATAAACTAATAGTTTAGTATATGTAAACATCATATTATTGCTAATATAGATAATCTATAAAGCCAAAAAAACCAGATCGAATCAAAACCGAAAAAATCAAAAGTATCGGTTTCATTAGTGAATTGGTTCGATATCGATTCTTGAATTTTCGATTTTCAAAATCGATATATACTGGTTCAGTTCTAAAAAATGTACAAAATTGGATCAAACTGGATCGATTACATCCTTAGGGGGTAGATGAATGAATTAGGATTAACTTAACCCTCAAAACAATGTCGTTTTGGCCTCTTTTTTTTTTTCTTTTTCTTTTTTAAATATTCATTCCCAAAATGACTATTTTTCTTACAGGTGGGGGCCTTGCCCCTTCATGGAGCGGGCGGGATTGCTCACACCATCCAGGTGGAGTATTCTATAACTCGCTTCTCTTATCATCACATCACATAAAGATTCCTTGGTTGACAAGCAAAAATATCTCGTAGTCACTAATTTTTTATTTTTTCTAACAAAAAATTCTATCAGTAAAGAGAAATTCAAGAGTAGAGGTGAAAGCAATGTTTTAAATATCATACCGTACTGGTATGTACGGTCGGTATTTTTTGTACCGGCCACCTATCCGGTACAGGTATACTATGTGTTTCATACCAGTCGAAATACCGACTGGTACCGATCGATATTTCGACTTGTACCGGATGATATTTTAGCCCTTACTTTTTTATTTTTTCAAACTATAAGCTTATTTTTTGACCTCCAATTTAATGTAAATGATAATTAAATACTTAAAAAGAGGAATCCTGTGACGTCCTGACTCCCACGTACAAAACAACATAGAAGTCGTGACGTCAGGATGATGACAACACGGGTCACACATTCCAATGATAAGTGCTCAAGTGTGTGCAACGTGCAACTAGAGCATCAAAGAGTCGTAGCAGTTAAAATAAATAAATCTACTAAGTATCAGAATTTTATTTAATATAAAAATTATCCAAAATAAATATTCAAAATTACAGCAAAAGCCAAATACATAAACAAGCGAGAAAAAAATTCCATAAACCAAATCAACAATAACCACATGCCAAATTCTCTAGGGAGCTAATCCCACAAGCTCCATAGCCTCACCTGTACTAAAATCTACAGTACTATAAAATGGTACTGCAGGTAAATAACAATCCAAATAATCTTCAAGATCAAAATACATTTAATACTACCAACCATGCATACATATGATGTACTATGCACTAAATCCAAAATATCATTTTGTCCCGAAAAATGAATATTTTTCAACACACGCCAAAATCTCATTTTGGCCTAAAAACATAATCCGTCATTTTTCCAGAAAAAGATTCGCATAAAAATATTTATAGGACACTGTAGATGGGAATCACAGGCGGGAGTACACCACCATTCCTATCGCATGCATCGTAGGCAGGAATCACAGGCGGGACTATACCACCATCCCTGCTTACCACCATCCCTACAGTTCCTTTCCACATAAGGGGTACACATTAGAGCACTGTAAGCGGGAATCACAGGCGGGACTTTACCACTATCCCTATCGCGTGCACCGTAGGCGGGAATCACAAGTGGGACTACACCACCATCCTTGCTTACCACCATCCATACAGTCTCTTTTCCTTTAAATCACATAAAAATCTACTTTTTCATAAACACATGAACATGAATGCAATTACACGAAAACCTACTTTTCAATTTACAAACATGAACATGCGTGCACATACAATGTACCAAACCAATAACAATATCCAATAACCAAACACAACTCCAACCTCCAATCCATCCGACCCCCAAAACTCCTCAGACTCAGTCCAGCACAACCAACCAATCACAATAATAATAAATGAGTTAGCGCAAAAATATATTAAAATCTCAAAAGATGTTTGGGAAAATACTTACAGCGCTATATAATAATTTTCGAAGGATTACGGGATAGCTAGAAGCACCAAAACAGCAACTCCACAGTATAAAAACACTGTGGCAAAAATACACAGTATACCCAAATTCACACGGGGTCAAACGAAAGTTAAGGAACGGTAAGGTAGGGCCTATAGAAGGTGGTGAAGCTAGTAGAAGTGACGGTTGGTCGTGGGTGGCGGCTGAAACGACAGTGGAAGGCTAAAAAGGCTGAGACAGAGATAAGCTCGTGGAGGTGGCTTCGGCGACGGATTGGAGCCGAAATTAGGTGGGTTAGGATGGCAATGGGCCGGTGATGAAGTGGTGAAGAAATGGTGGCTGGAGGTGGAGCGACGGCGACGCTGGAGCTCAAAATGCCATGCAGCTTAGGCGGTGCGTGCAGGCTATTGCCGGCGAGGGAAGAGCTGAAATCACGGTGGTGGGGTCACCGGCGGCTAGGGAAGAGAGGGAAATGGGCGGTGCCGGCCACGAGTAGCATACGGCGGTGCTAGGGGCTGAGGACGCTTCGGACGAAGGAGAGGGGAGGGAAGGTTCGCG
>QEOT01123786.1:76451-88803 GCA_003123785.1 Pterocarya stenoptera
TAATCCTTCATTAAAAATACACTAAAATACGAGGTATTACAAATCCTCAATATTTTTTATACAAACTAATTAACGGGAGTTCAATTACTACATTGCGATGTCAAGTTTTGACTAGAAATGATAATATGTAACATAATTCATAAACTTAACGCCATATAAAATAAATGGATTTAAATTTGATACAAAAGAAAATGGGTTAAAATTGATTGACACGATAAGATACAATTAATAAATAAACTCGTAGCCGGCCAATATGCTTAACCCACGATCACCCAATATAACTCATTTATGTTTTATTTGAAGATTACAATTACAACATGCTTATATTTGTTATTGTTGATATTTTAATATTGGTATTATTATAGATTAATACGTCAAGAATATTGACAGTTTTTGTTGATATGTAGTCTTAGATTTTAGAGATATTAACTATATATAATGTGATTACTAAAAGTTATAAATATTAAAATCATATGAAATTATCTTAATCACATTAAACAGATTATATGGATAAGTTGGACCATTTTGCATAAATTGGATTGGAACTGCTTGTGTCAAGTTAACCAAATCTAACTTATTTTTAAATGGGTTGTGCTGGTTGTGTAGTATCGTATCACCCACTATTTCTATAGGTTATTTTACGATTTTAAGGTTTGACATGTTTAATTAAACATATGATATTCAAGTTACATATCATATGGTTGAATATTCATGATTTGACATGATACAATATGATTGGCGAACACAAATTACTATCCAAGTTCTGACGACATGAGATGTGTTATAGTTTGATGTTTTAAACTAGCAAATGTTTCCACGAGCTTTAAATCTTACTCTGCAATGAGCAAGAAGCCAAAACTCATTCCTCAATATAAGAAAGGAGCAATGCTATACAACCTCCGCATATCATATTTTTTAAAATTTATAATATATATTTTTAAAATTTTTATTTTTGAGTTTATTTTTTTAAAACTAATTCAATTCTTCTATTCATTATTTCTATATTAAATATTTCATAAAATAAAAAAATAAAAATTAAAAAAATATAATGTGTAAAAATTGTGTGAATAGTAAGAGATTGTGTAGATTTTTTCATAAGAAAAACATCGTATAAAATAACACATAGACCTTACGCACTGTTATTTTGTGGATATTTTTATTGCAATTACAAAATTGCTCGTGGCTAAGGATTAATTCCCTTAAAAATGAAAAGAAAGTTGGGAAAAGTTTTTCTTATGTCAGCAGTTTTTTTTTTTTTTTTCCCGTTGATGAGAGAGAGTTGTGAATGTATCTGAAACAGTTTTGTGTTTGATTTCCTTATATATATATATATTGGATATTAACATACTAGTAATAGTATGAGAATGTACTAACGGGCAGGTCAAAAAAGTTAATCAATTATTAATTTATTATTATATAAGGAGAGGAATTTCTCAATAAATCAATTCATGATTTTTATAAAGAAATATTTTGTCTACAAACATCTTTTACAAAAAAATAAATTGATTCAACTTGATATGATATATTAGAGTATAAAACTTTTCTTATTATAAGTTATGGTACCAATTGTGACATTTTATATTATGCCACATTAATTTATAAATTTATTTTTATAAGATTCATTTGTAAATGCAATATTTCTCTTTTTTATTATTGAATTAAATAGGAAGTGCAAATTTATGACAACTTGACTAAATAGACTAACTATATAACGCAGCGTTAAGACAAATCGACTAACCTTATAAGTTGTTTTTCTATTTCGTCAGGGTTGCATAATTGGGATGGTCATGGTTGAACTCCGTACGGCTATCTCATTGCCCGATAGCTTGCACCTCTTGACTTTTCCTTTTCGAAGCGAGTTTAATATGTGTTTGTTTTTCCACCAAATTTTGGGTGTCTCAGTCACTCTTGTTAATATAGGTGTCATTGTCACTCTTGTCATGGACCAATTGGTTTTTCGATTGCATTTAGTTTAGTTGAGTTTGATTTAAATTTAAATCTCTTTTAATATCTAAATACATAACTCTCAATTCACTAAATTCATTTAATTCAAATTTTCTTTACACGTAAGACTTATAATATTTTTCAATTTTACATAAATACATCTAAACTCGTTTTAACAAATACATCTAAACTCGCTTTAAGTGAGCCCTACAGAACTCATTCCACCATCTCAACTCACTATTATTTATAAAGAGTTCAATTCAATTCAATTCAACTCAATATTCAAACGCAACTTTAATTAAAGAAAATTGTGCACCTGCAATTTAAGGAAAGAAGAAAAAGTCTATGAATAATTATGAATTAAGCAAAACAACTTGTTTGTGGCGGATCTAAATACTGAGAAAAAGATCCTGATATAAATTCGGGTTGATTTCAGGAGCAGCCGAAACACGTACGGATAGAAGATTTTCAATTAGGGTTTTTTTTTGTAGAGAATTCGAGTCTGAATGAATAGTGGGTAGTCAAACCATGTTCGTTTAGTTTTTATTTTCAAATAATCTTTACAACTTCTTATTATTCATCCATACTCTACACTCTATTTTTTTTTAAATTTTTTTATCAAATATTTTTTATATGAATAGTGAATAAAAAATTTGAAATAATTTTAAAAAAATAAATAAATAAAATAAAAAATATGGAATGTGGAGTATAGGTGAATACTAAGAGGTTGTATAGCAAAACTCTTTTATTTTTACCTGAGTCGAGCTCGAATTTTTCATTAAGTTGCATTTTAAGTTCACAAGTAGTGTGTTTAATGTTCAAACTTATTTGAGAGTTGTTTCATTTAAATAAAATAAATTATTTATATTGTATTTCATATCTTTATTTACAAATTGTGAAAAACAAACCTTGGTTTTTTTCTAATGTCTCTGATGATAAAGTTTGTATATAAATATGTCAATGATTATATCTATGATGATTCAAATAACTTGAGCTCGAGCTTATCAATATACGAGTTCAAGCTAAGTCGAGTTTTACACGTATCTTTAAAAATATTGATTTATTAATTTTTGAATGAATACAAAGTTACAGGAAAAAAAAAAATGTAGACCACATATTAATTTATATGATTATAACAATTTTATAAATGAATAAAATTTCTAAAATAATAAAAAGAATTGTATTGTACATTTTTATTGAAAGCTACTGTAGATACAAATAAATTTCACAAATTAACGTGATAATTTCACAAATTAACGTGGTAGTGTATCACGTTAGTTTAAGTTAAAAGTTTTTTTTTTTTTTGTTTTTTCTTTTCCACTCTTTTCCAAACTCTCGAGACCCAATCCCCCTAGACCACGCATCATTGTAGCCCGATGCCACCGCTACTTCTTATCGAGACCAAGGTAGCTACCAACCATCTTCCGTACCACTAGGTCTCTCTCTCTCCACTCAATCTTGTTAAGTTTTGTTACACAACCTCCTCAACACTTCACATTTTTTTAAATTTTTAAAATTTTTTTTCGTTTATTTTTTTTAAACTATTTCAAATTTTCTATTAGTTATTCATATAATAAATATTTGAGAAAAGAAAAAAAAATTAAAAATTAAAAAAATTATGATGTGTAGAAGTTGTATGAAAAGTAGGAAGTTCTGGAGATTTTTTCCTTGTTGATACCTACATGGGCGACATCAATAGACTGAGTTGATATCCATTAATTTAATGAGTAGTGGATTTATTTTTTTGATTGTCTTGACACTTAGAGTACATCCAATGGATTCTTCATCTTATTGTTTAAAATACATTATCAAAACTTTTTTTTTTTAGATACAGACTTTTACAATATATCATACATTAACTTATTTATTTTTTCTTCATATCATTTAAATATTATATTTTTTAATCTTTTTTCTTTGTTTCAAATATTTTCTGAGTAATGAAAATATAAATTAAATGAAAAGAAGAGATTATATAATGAAAATATTCTCAAAATATATTATAAGAATATCCAATCTCGATAATTGTAAAAGAATATTCGTAAGATATTCTTCGGTATATTCCGTAAATATCTATTTTCGATAATTGTGAAAGAAAATTCTTAAAATATTCTTTAGTATATTCTGTGAATATTCATTTTCGATAATTGTGAAAGAATATTCTTAATATATTATTTAGTATATTATTGAAATATACCTTTGGTTTCTCAAAACTTTAACTATAAATAACACAATTTCTTCATAAAGTTTCATCAACATCTTCATTTTCATTTCTTTATACAATTCTTTTAGTTCTTCTTTTTATATAGTTCTTATGGATCCCGTCTTTGAGCTATTTAACTCTTCTTCATCTGACAAAGAGTTGGAATTAAATTTCGCTCTTACTATGGAATAAGAAAGTTTTGGTAATGAAAAAGGCTCGACATCGGGTTGTAATTCTATTCCACGTCGTATATTCATTCGAAAAAATTCGTTTGAAGGCCACCAATGCCTTTTCTAAAATTATTTTGTTGAATCACCTGAATCTATTCCGCAGGAGGTTCCGAATGCAATGTCATCTTTTTTTGCGTATTCAAGTTGCAGTCGAATCATACGAACCATACTTCTTCTAAAGAAGAGATGCTGCTAGAAGACTTGGGTATTCCTCTCTTCAAAAAATAACTGTTGCGATAAGAATATTAGTTTATGGAGTATATGGTGATTTTGTGAATGAATACTTAAAGATCGTAGAAAATACAACAACTGAGTGCTTGAAGAAATTTGTTAAGGCTGTCATTAGCATATTCTCCAACGAGTACTTAAGATCACCAAACGATAGCGATATTGCTAGATTGCTCGCAGTTGGAGAAAATTGTGGGTTTCCTGGGATGTTAGGGAGTATTAATTGCATGTATTATAAATGAAAAAATTGTCCAAATACATGGAAAGGAATATATTGTGGTCACATTCATGAATGATAATTTTAGAAGTCGTAGTGCCATATGACCATTGGATATAATATGCATTTTTTGGATTACCAGACTCTCATAATGATATTAATGTCCTAGGACATTCTTCTATTTTTAGATAGCTCACTCAAGAACATGCTCTGAAGGTCAACTACTCAATATATGGAAATGACTACTCAATGGATATTATCTTGCTGATGATATATATTCTTTGTGGTTAATGTTTTTCCAAACAACTATGCTCCACATGGCCATAAAAAAAAAAAAACATTTTGCTGCAGCTCAAGAATTAGCAAGAAAAGATGTAGAACGATTATTTAGAGTGCTTCAGGCTTGATTTGTAATTGTATGCAGACCTGTACGGTTTTATGATCGACAAACGCTAAAGGAGATTATGATGACATGCATAATTTTGCATAATATGATCGTAGAAGATGAGCGGCATTCTTATTTTAATGTAGAGGGCTTCTTTTATGAACAAAACGATGAAGTATCCCCAGAGCCAGTGTCCCATGAGCATACAGATGAATTTGCAAACTTCATTCAACGTCATCATCACATTCAAGATCGTGGACGTAATTCTCAACTCCAATCGGATCTTATCGAACATTTATGGCAAATATATAATTAATCTTAAGTACTTGTATTTTATATTTTACTATGTTTAGCCTAATGTTATATTCTTGTTTTGTACAAGATGTAACCTTAACTTGAAAAAACGATATATGCATGTATGGCTGTGTTATTTAATTTCTAGTACGACCCGTTTGTCATTTTATTAAATAAGTGATATGTGAGACTTAATTTTATTAAAATATCACAACTCAATCCAACAAAAAAATACACTATTGGCTTACCACATCGCATATGAATCCAAATACATTATTTGATCTAAACTTCCATAAAAGTTAGTGAACCCTTTGTATGTTATTTTCTTTAAGACTACCCGCTAATATATGGAGCACATCCAATGCATCCAAACAGTCACACGGGTAATCTATGCACATGCCAGCTTGAGTGTAAAAGATGCAAGTTGATGGGTTCATTCTAGCTATGTAAATATTGATGTATGTGTTTATGGTCATGAAGACATGCCTGCATATAATATCCATGGATACAACATGCAAGCACCTACACAAGTACCTAAGTCCATGTAATAGCACTTAAGCTATCTAGAAATCCATCTCATTCCTCTTCACATAAACCCATCTTGTATTTACATTTTACCTCTTCTTTAATTGATTTAGATTTTTGTTCCATTATTCATTATTCTTTCACAACTTACTTACCTTTCAATTTTCTATTAGCATATGACAAGTTGAGGCTCAGGAATCTGGTTTCATAGTTCACAAGATGACAGAGATAATGCCATAACAGAGATTTTGAATTTGTGTTGTGTTCTATATAAAAAACTAACAAAGTAGAACTTCCAAATGTGGCTGAATTTGTGTCTTCAATTTTGTGCTATGTTTTATACAAAAAACTATAAAATGAGCATTCCCAAAAGTGGTTGCATTGTTATCTTTCAAAAAATGTTCATTTGTAGCCCATACCAAACCCAGTCATGATTTTGTAGACCTTTGCTTCTCAATTATTTCTAATTGGAGGCTACGGAAATTCTCTTGTTGCATTGGAAGCAAACTTGAGGTGTCCATCCTCATAATTTCCTTATCTTCTCTCCGTTAATTCAAATCAAGCCTCTCTTTTGTAAGGCAGATAATCTCTTTCCTATCTTCTCATTTTCTCAGCATTTGCTCTATTCTTCTCCTCTCTCATTTCAGTCACCAAATTAGAAAGATTGGAAGAGGTACTATCTTGCCTCTTGCGCTTCTTTTCAGCCTTCTTTCCAATAGATCTCTCCAGATTCACATCAATAGATGGAGATATGGTATCTTCATCTAGGATTGTAAACTTTGGCACATGAGTGTCTAGAGTTACTGATCTTCTCTTAGTTTTCACACTGCCCTCAGGCACAGTCTGTTTCCATTTTAGATGGTGCCTTAGAATAGTCCAACAATAAATGAAGTTGAATGTTGCGGACTGGTTACTTCAATAGAACTCCTTTGCTTGCTCAATATGAAAAATCAGTAAATGAGATGTGAAATATATCTAATACAATGTCATTTAAATGATAAAATTAAAGGATATTGTTTGTGCACCTTATCTTGCTCAGTTATCCCACTTGGAGACCTTCCTTCGATTTGAGCTAAGGCCCCACAGAACTTATTTGTAGCATGTTGGATGGTTGACTAACTATTTGTGAGAGCTGGAACTATGTTCACAAGATGTTGATTTTTTGTTTTTCTCATAATATTCATGTACTCTAGCCCAAAATGAATGTTTAGATTGATCAACCCCATTGATCATGTCCAAACTAGCATTAAGCCAAGCTGACACTAGTAAGTTGTCCTCTTATGGACTAAAGTTTCATTGTCTAGATTTTGTTTTTCTTGCAGTTGCTTGTTTTGGATTGAGAGGAGTAATTTGGGATTCTAAGTCATTCAAAGATATGATGAGGTAGTCATTGTAGCTTTCTTCCCCATAGAGTTGTGAATCCATCCTTCAAAGGAAAAAGAAAAAAGAAAAAAGAAAAAAATGGGAATCATGGAACTCAATCAAACTCAATTAAAAAGTTTGTGAAATTCTAGATTTTGATAAGTACCACTTGTGAAATCCTTCTTGAACTTTCTTATGATGCGTAATGGCATTTAAAGAAATCAGTTTATGAATATGATGTGTAGTTTGGTTTAGTAATGGAGAACACCTCGCACTTTGTTTTGCTAAATTTTCTCTCTTTTTTAAGTCATCCTATATAATTTTATCTAGGAAATAGATCGAAAATTTTTACCTATGAGATTTGTAATGTATCCTTTTTTCTTCCTGACATGTAGATTTCTTAAAGGGCGGGATCTTGGAGGGACACTTCCACCCACAGTGGTGAAGCTACCTTACCTTAAGGCAATGTATGAAGACCTTCCAATTATTTAATTTGTTGTTATTACACCATAAAAAGACCTTAAACTTCTATACTAACATCACACTTTTCTCTTGCTTATAGTGATCTCAATAGGAACTACCTCAGTGGTTCAATACCAAGAGAATGGGCTTCTACCAAGATGGAATATTTGTAAGCAACTTATAGAACTTTCACATCCAAAGTTTTCCAATAAAAAAGCTAATTATTGAATTAATGGAATGAATCAAGGGCAGGTCCATCAGTGCAAACAACTTATTAGGACGTATTGACTACTTAGGAAACATCACTACTCTTCAAGCTCCGCATGCTTTGGATCTCTTTGTTAAATTATTGAGAAGTTTCATTTGGTTTAGCCTTGCTGTAACCTTATAGGACTCTTTCACGAGCATAGAAAGCAACTTGTTTTCTGGACCCCTTTCCCCTGAGCTTGGAAACTTGGTTAACTTGGAGATTCTATCAGTGGTTCTTTCCTTCCTCATTTTTATCTAGATAACACTCAATTAATCATTTCTATATTTTCATTGATTTTGTTAATAAACCAACAGTATGTTAGTTGAACTAGTCTTAAGTTTCAAACTGATGGATGCAACATTCTTAACACTAACAATCTCACTAGAGAGTTGCCCATTGCTCTCACAAATCTGACCAGATTAAAAAGCTTGTAAGTAGTTGTAAACTATTTCTTGGCTTACAAATATTAACTTAAGATTTTTTCTTGAAAATGTTAGGTTTTTATTTCAAATCTATATTCCTTTTGCCCCTTATGTAGGAGGATTAGCAGTAACAACTTCACCAGAAGAATCTTAGACAAAATACTCCATTAAACAAGTTGAAATGCGTCTACTCCATTAAAATCCCTATATGCAAACTCTATCCATATGTTGTAAAATCCCACAATCATGTACCCATGAAAATTCCTAGACCCATATTTTGAGAAGAAAAAAATTTGTGCTTTCATGCGTTTTGGAGAGAGAGAGAGAGAGAGATTCCAAGAAAGCCAAAGTATTTCACCCATAGATTACTCTAAATCGGTACACGCGAAAGAAAAAAATTTCTAATGTTTACCTCAGCCGTGAGAATAGAGTTAAAAGCAGAAGACAATGGATGATCGGTGATGGAGTTGACTAGCAAAGTCGAGAAAGATGGAAGGCTCTGGCTTTGTCTTTGGCACCAAACAAAGAAGAAAGCATGGGAATGAGAGAGAGAGAGGGTCTGAAATGAGAATAAAAGTAATTTGAAAAAATGGGGAAACTCGGCACGAGGAGGAAAGAGAAATTAATTAAAATTTTTAACAATGGTGAACATGTTCCTACACATCTAGCGGGTTCCCTGTAATACAATGTAAAGTGCCTTTAAAATAAAAGATCCAATAGAGGGCACTTTTGAGAGCATTTCTTTATAGTTTAAAGAAAAATGTATTATAGAGCATCCTTTGGGAGTGCTCTTAGGGTTGGTTTTTAAATTGACTGTTTCTAATGTTTTGTGTCATCCTTAGACTAAGTTTTTATTTATTAACTCATGTAGTTTACATTGGCACTAGAATTACTTGTGCTTATTTTGTTCGTCATCAATGTTGAAATGATCAACAACTTCATATGTCGATGGTGCACCTTTAATTTTTTTTAGGGAAGACAAAGTATTCATAATCCCCCCTAAACTCTACTTGGACCTCTTTGAACTTGGCATTCTTGTATACCTCTTGAATTTGCTTCTCAATTGCATAGACCATAATGCAAGGATTCTTTTGTTGGAATGAACCAAAATTAGTTATGTGCTCATTCTTGACCATCCTCATTAATGCATTATCATAGTCCCCAACAAACTTCTTCAACGGTGCAGTAGCATCCACATAACCATAAAAAAAAAATGCGTTCATACTCTCGTTACGTGGGCATTCCAGCCCAAAACGTACATTTCACATATGCTAGTACTCATTGATGTTGCTTCTTGTGCAGTTTATTCAACCAAGCACTATCCATTAAAGCATTGGCCTGGACGATATTGTGCCACCTTTTTCAAATTCTTTATAACTAAAATGGTCATATACACAATTTAATAAATGACCTTTAAAGTTGTCATATTGGAAATGAGATCTAGGTAATTTGCATAAAATGTACCACAAACGAAGTCTATGCTTGACCCTTGAAAAAACTCTTGTATTTGCCATATCTGGTCGGTTATAATTGCATTAGGATTCGTCCTGACATGCACTTCAGTCATGATTCGAACACCCACACAAATGTATCTGTATCCTTGTTTGATCTGAGGCCAAATCCAAAGAGTATCGACTAGCCATGGTGGTTTACTCCCACAAAATGGGTGAATGACAACATCTAATACCTCTTCGTCAAATATGTTGTGTCAAACGTTATAACATCTCCAAATGAATCATATGTTTCCCTACTTCGAACATCTGCTCAAAAGACATTTCTTAATCTTGAGTCTTCATGTTGGTCCATCACATAGAAAAAGCCATTACTTTTTTCTTGTTGTCGTACCTAATAGTTGTGAAATNTTTACATTAAGCCTAGTCTCGCAATTCATTCCCCCTACTAGTTTTGGCTCGTCAATTTTAAATGCCTTCCTTCTTGGTTTGTGAAGTCGACTGCATCCAATGGTGAAGTATTTTACCTCTGCATCATCCCAATAGTCAATATTCTTTTCGACACTCCAAAGCCCTCTTGTTTGGTATAATTCATATAATATTCAATAAACTTTTCTTGATTCCCAAATATCATATCTACCTTATGTTTTTCAACTTTTTGATAGTTGGTATATTGAGATCCACTTGATCTTGTTGGTCTACATTAACCAAAACATAAAAGAGTCCATAATATGGTTAAAATCCATAACGGAATCATACAATAATATAAAGAAATAATGCCATTAAAAATTTGATAATTAACGTAAAATCTTGTGGAATATCAAAAACTCCATGCCGACTTCTTTCTTGGAAAGCATTAATGGACTGGATTCCATCTTGATTATAGCTACAGAAAAACCAAAAAACAAAACATAAGTTAATTCTCACAATGCTATAACTTGTAAACTAAAGAAATTGGTTTATAAGTTCTAAGAAAGCAAGATGGGAAACCATTCACTCTTTGGTATGGAGCTCTATGAGTACTTCTAGGGACTACCCATTGCTCAACTGGAGTAGATGTGTGGTCTGTTGGTTGTATATTTGCTAAAAGACACCTACTTCAAATGAATTTGTTTGTTACCATGGTAGATGCGTGTCATGTTGAGCTCTCTAATCGGCCTAAAGATCCTAGCACTACCTCTAACACTAGTAGACTTGCCCCTGAATGTAACCTCATTGTTGACCTTAAAAGTGAAACTACCAAAGCTTTTTCAAGAAGTGTATGCCATGTACTTTAAAAGGTTTCAGGCTGAGAACCTACCGGAGTTTGTCTTTATAGAAGATTAAATTGCTTGCAACTCTTGGTTGGATTGAGTGCATCAATTCGAGTTCAAGGAAGAGGGAGAGAGAGAGAGAGAGAGAGAGAGAGGGAGGGATGTGTACCTACCAGTGAGGGCTATTGGGAACGATGGCAACGACGTCAACCGCAAACTAACGTTGGCTTCGATGAACGACGTCGGCTGTTTGTTGGGGACGGGGAATGCAGGGGGATGCGGGTTAGGGATAGGGAAGCAGCCTTCTACGCGGAGAGATAGACCTTGAGGGAGAGATAGATGTGTACCTGCTAGTGAGGGATGGGAATTGCGTCGACGACGTTGGCCACACACAAAGTGATGCTGGCTTCGGTGGGAATGCAAGGGGCGCAGGTTGGGGGCGGGGAAGGATTCTACGCAAGGAGAAAATCAAATGCAGAAAAATGATTTTTTTAAAAAATTTTGCTGACATGGCAGTGTCACGTCAATTGGTAAGATCCATTTCTTTTAAGAAATATTTTTGGGAGCATCCACTACTTCACTACATCCGGCGGCACCGAACGCACCATTTCATTGAGTGAATTGCCAATGAGTGTGTAGACGGATCAGCAAAGAGATAGAGAGAAAGAGAGAGAAAGGATGAGGGGTGAGAGAGACGATGATGATCGGATGAGAGAGAGAGAGAGACCCGGTGAGAGAGAGACAATGAGGGATGAGAGAGAGAGTCAAGGAGAGAGAGAGATGATGAGGGATGAGAGAGAGAGTGGAGAGTGAGCTGATGAGAGAGAGATGCTGGAGAGAGAGATGCTGCGAGAGGGGAAGAGAGAGGTGATGAGAGAGGGGTAGAAGAAGGTCTGGTGCAAAACACAAAAAAAAAAAATATAGACACGTAAGGTGTGCTATGGATCAGCTGTAAACAGTGGCTAATCCGTAACAAAGCTCTTCTTTTAAATTTCAACCTGAATAATTATCACTTTAAAGATTAAAAAAAAAAAAAGTTCTAAAAATTAATAACATGTAACTGCAGACTATAGACTAATTTAAACATTTTATATAATCCATCCATTACAATATGTCACTTTACAAAATG